>RQTK01001586.1:19363-48775 GCA_003991915.1 Elysia chlorotica
GTGTGTTACAATCTGGCAAAGATACAATGTTGTCTAGAGAATTTATGAAACACAATAACAGTTATGTCAAATTTGGTACTGACCAAAAAGGTTTTCAGCTCTTATTTTTTCTTTCAAAAAGCTGGCAGCCAAGAACAAGTTTGCTGAAAATAGAATAAAATCTCATTTAGTTTTGGCAATGGAAAAAGGACTAAAAAAACCCTCTATAAATGTGTTTTCAGTATTGCCAGTATTCTCTATAGTTCAGTCATTCACATAACAATCTTTAGAAATCTTTAAAGAAAACAACAACATGGAAAAGAAAAGAACAACGGCATTGGAATTTTACTTATCAACTTCCATTAATAGTGCAGAGATTCACAAACAAAAGATATACTAAGATAACCAAAAAAAATTTACACAGATGGCAAGAAGAATGATATCTAAGATTTGCAGATGATATCAGGATATCGCATTAATAACCATCACAGTTAAAAAAAAAATGAAGAAACAGCTCAACTTGATTAACGATGATATTAAAACGATTCGTCTCCCATTTCATAGTGGAAAAAAAAAATGACCAACTTAAACACCAAAACATCTCAGCAGCAATATTTTAGCTGAGCAGCTGGTCGTCACCTAAGCCCTGGTGACTTCGCCTGATCTCGGCAAAATACCGGATCAAGGTATGCCCAGCGTGGGCTGTTCTAAACTCTCATAATTATTGGAGTTTATGCATAATAATATTTGCTGTGAACAATATAATTTTATCTGATGCGTAAAACAAAAGTTAGTGTTTGAAACAGCAGCTTATATGTGGGACATAAACAATCAATTAAAATAATGAGCGCTATAGTTTTATTGTGGTTGACTTGTAAACAGAAGCTATTTTTTAGAGATTTAGTGACGTAATCGATTATTAAATTGTTCAACAAAATGTTAACCACTACGCAAAATTTAAAAAATGTTGGTCTTACTTTAAAGGTAATAAATTGAACATTAAAACTTTGCAAATTTTATGTTGTTATCATTAACTGCTACATAAGGACAGAGTGATGTACTTGCGATAATACTCCAGTATTTGGAATAAATAAATATGGACATGAATATTACAAAAAATTAGTCACTTGGATCCGAAGAAAACGAACGACTTGCAGTATATGGGCGGACAAAATGTGCGATAATCTGTACAGCTCGTTGGGGATACCGGTAAAGGCACGTTTTCTCTCCAATTTTGAAATGGTCGAGCGATTCATCTCAGTCCATTGTTTTCACAGGAGTTATTACCCGAATGGATTTTTTTTATGAGTGAGATGCAATATCTCTCTAATAGATGTTGTTTGGGAGTTACTTTTTTGTAGATAAACATTTAATTGTCTATAGCAAAATGAACGTCTGGTAAAAAGTGTGCTAAACATTAAAACTTAGGTGAATTAAGTGTGCTTTGTCCACTATGATAGGATCGTATGTATATGCTTGTGTTTGTGTGACAATCATATTGGTGAGGTCCATGAAGACGGTTGGGTGCAAGTATTATGACAGTGGTTCCCTACATGTCTGGGCCATTTATGCAGTAAAAACTGATGATAACAGAGAAAAATGTACATTATATTAAAGCTAAAATTGTACACTTTCCCATGCCAAAGA
Organism: Elysia chlorotica; assembly: GCA_003991915.1. NCBI lineage: Eukaryota > Metazoa > Mollusca > Gastropoda > Plakobranchidae > Elysia > Elysia chlorotica. The sequence continues at coordinate 20,990 of RQTK01001586.1, forward strand.
AAAAAGTTATTAAATACTTAGAGCAATCGGTTATAATTAGCATTAAAATTTACTATGATAGATTTTTATGAGTGATTTAAATAAAAATTCAATCGTATTTAATTAACTTGTCACATTCACAAATATTACGATAGAAAGATATGTCTTCACTGTTGTGTCAAAGAAAGGAAATTATTGTGGAAAAACAAGTATTATTCAGTCGTTAGTGGTTGCAGATTGATGAATAAATAAAGAGCCTGAAAAGTCAATGTTTTAATTGATATTCCATGCGCCGCACAAGTCTAGAGCATGCGAGACAGTACAGCGGCTCCGTGCAAGAGGAAGATATCTCATATTTGTCAAACTCAAAGCTGAATGTGTTCTCTTCTTGCACTGAGACGCATAAAGAAACCAGTGCGTCTGTATCTGTATCACATGTCATGATAAGACTGATAGGTGTAATTAGGTGCGCCTAGAGCACTTAACTAAAGTAAAAGGGAGAAATAAAACTTTCTACGCCGTGACACCAACACGACGATCCTAATTGAAAATTCAGAAATAGAAAGTTGAAGAATACAATAATCATGGAGAAAACGAAACTAGATGAGATTTATAATAGAACAAAAACAAAATGCAGATGGACATGACAATTAGCACATTTGAAAGACTAAGAATGGACATTATGCACAAATGAATTGCAAGTGAGTGAAGATAAAAGGTCAAAAGGGAAACAAAATCAAAGATGGAAAGATGGCATAGCAAAATGGATAAGGATAGCATGGAATAGAGTGAAATGGAGGGATCTTGCGGAGGGTTTCTTCCAGCAGCGGAAGCACAATGCCTAGGAACAAGGTACAGTGTACAATTTTTATTGTAAAACAGAATGTTTTGTTATCTCATCACATTTGATGAAAAAAAAAAAAACTTTTCTTGTGCTTTTTTAATCTTCTCATCTTACCTACAACTGTAGTAGTGCCCAAAGGTGCAACAACGGAAGCAGGGGCAAAACCATAAGCAGTGAAATTGAAAAGCTCTCCGAGGCCCATGAGGAGGAGACCACACCACCATAGTGCCTCTTTAGTGTAGTGCTTTTGGGCCACAATTTCTCTTCTTAAGTTACGCAAATGCACATATTTCTGAGGATAAAAAATACACTTTTGATCTCAAAACTTCCTTTTCTCGAAAGTTTTGAATCACAGCATTTTAAGCTTTACCAGAATAACCTCTAATTTGTTTGCGATTTGGACAATCTGTAATGCCTTATTGGCCCACTTAAATTGAATCACATCACTTTTACTGCAATATAAGGTTCTTATAAAACATTGAGTGAGTCAGAGACAGCCTCAGATGATTGTTGTCTTAAGAATAAACAAAATTACCAAATACACCTATGGCTTAATAATAGCCTGAATTCAGTATGGGCTACATTTTAAAAATATTCATAAATCAATTGTAAATACAAACTCTTGATTCTGAAGACTACAAAGATATCAAATAACAGAACTATCTTCAAAAACATATTCAAAATTATTTATTCCTTCAATCTGCATTATTTGACAATTTTGATCGAACACGATGCATTATGATAAACTTTTCTTGTGATGCTTACAAACTCTGCCACTCTACTGCAGTAGGCCTAAGTATTAAATGTTGTCTCTATATTTTTGAGTATGTAGAAAGGAGTAATGTAGGAATAGAAGGCTACATAGTGGGAAAATCGTTTTAAAACCTCGAAACCTATCCAAGTGTATCAAAAAAAAAAAGAAAAGGATGAACAAAAATTATATACACCCTCCCCCCCAATACAAACAAAACAATTCTTTTTAAAAAATTAATTATTCAGATATTCAAATAACACGTTACCTTTGTACAAGACTGGGGACTTTACAGCATTATGGGTAGTCCTAATCCTCCAAAAACTTGTTTTTTTCAGAGAGAGTTTATATCATCGAAAAATCCTCTATATAAAGGCTTAATAGCTAAATTTGCAATCTTAGTGTCTGACGGACAGATCAAAATAAGTACTACAATTATTCTTCAATATAAATCATCATAGAATCTACATACCTGTAAGTTAAGTGACACACTGATCAGAATATTTCCAAAGATTGCAAGACAACACCCAACAGCTAAGTCCTGAAACAAACCATACCATTAAATTTTTTAGATTAGGCACATCCATAGGTCTTATTTCCAAGCGAACATTGGTAGGACACGGGAATGCTTAGGTTTGAACCGTTCCCTTAAAAAATGAACATGAAGAGGAAGTTTAGAGGGACATGGCAATATCATCTTGAGCTTGGCTGCTCCGTGCACTCAATGGTAGGCCTACTTAAAACAGAAGTACTTGTATGGTAAATTTTGAAATTGAATTTTATTTATTTTTTGGCAAAAATATGACGATTATTAACATAAAAAGTAATTGCAGTAATACCCACCAAAAAGCAAACCAACAAAAAAAAAATCACAAAATGTGGCCTACTTTGATGCCAAAATAGAGAAACCCAAAAGTCTAAACAAATATAATTTTTGCTTTCTTCATTTCATTCATTTATGGTCGTATCGGACCCCAGTGATCGTCTGTGACACTTTGGCACTTCTCACAAACTGTCTCTCTCCGGAGTTGTCTGGCTTGTGTTATTTCTGTGACCTCGGCCAGTTTTTTGCTTCATTAAAAAAAATGTAAGCTTTAAGAGCTGAACATATTCTACAATCGTATAAAAGCCTTTTTGAGAACTTTCATCCCGTTCTGCTCTAAATTTTAATCAAAGATTAGCCTACCTGATCTTTGTCAGACTTTTGCTGCTGATATCTGTCACTGTGCACAATGAGCTTCATATTTGTTTTGTTCAGTCCATGAAAATCAGCAACAACTTTTCGTTAGAATGCCTCCTTTCAACGTCCTTGAAAAAAGATAATGTAGAATATCTATTAAACATATGTAAACATAAAATATAGGTGAAAAATAACATTTTGCATGCAGTTCAAATGAGTCTCATGTCTTAAGCAAATTTTGTTGGGTATGACCCTGTTTAAGTCACATACAAAGGAATCAAAAGGTTTACAAGTTCAAGGAACTGTGCTAGTTCAATTGGTAATGCTGTGAGTTGATACTGCTCCAGCCACTTAAACTAATAAATACTCATTTTTTACGTTTGTGATCAAATCATTAATGCGCTATTATTTAACTAGTTTTCATCCTTGGAATGTAAATTCTTAAATTCTTTGCTTTTGTGTTTTGGTGTCTGCAGTGACAAAAAAAACAAAACAAAACAAAAACCCACAAAAAAAAAAACAGCAACCAACCAAACAAAAAACATAAGCTTTGGTGATTAAACTTTACCCACATTTTTTTTTAAATTAGGGGAATTAGTATAATGTATGTGACCTTAATTATAAAGTCTATAATCTCTAAGAGTCCAGTTATATAAAAAAATCGTAGTGTGCACCTGCAGTGGTAAGAGAAGTAATAATTATATGCACAATATTTAGCCTAATCTTTGATTTTCGGACCAGGATTTAGCCTGGGTGAGTGAGTATTTTAATAATTTGATGCCTGCAAAACCTTTTGGAGAAATTGAAAGATTTTCGTTCAGTCATCTAGATCTACTGTAGAATGCAAAATAACGATACATGTAGAATCTTGCTTACGTCTCCTCGTAGGCCTTCTTATTCTTGGGTAAATAAAGGCTTGGTTATTACTTCTAGATCTAGTTCCGTTTTCTCCCCTAAAGATTAGTTTCGCGTTATCTACAAAACAACATCTACAAAACGTAGAATATTGCACATTAACGAAGGCCTAGTTCAGTCCTAGATACGGGCAAACTCCTGGGTCTATGTGTGTACCCATGTTATTATTGCTGTGTCGCGGAGAGCCGCAGCTTCGATCAGGTACTCACCCAGTGCCAGAACCGGGCGCTGGCAATGTTGACAGTCTTGAAAGGCCAAGGTCATTACATAAACATTCCGTGAATGCGGATCGATTTCATAGGCCCCAACTTTGCTGAGGTTTTCTTTTTTTTCTTCTTTTTCCCCTCATATACTTACTGTGGATCTTTAGTTTGCCTATTTCCAAACATTAAAATATTGAGGTAAAGACACTCATAGTCTTTAGAATGCATTGATTCGTTAAAAAGGCAAAAAAAAACAACAACACACACACACGCAAACACACACACACACAAAACCACCCACAAAAAAAAACGGAAGCTCGGAGAGATATACTGACACTATCTCAACCATTGAATAGAGAGAGAGAGAGAGAGAGAGAGAGAGAGAGGGAGAGAGAGATGAGATATAGACATATAAACGTAGAGAAACACAAGGAGAGACAGCAAAAGGTAGAGAGAGGGGAGAGAGAGAGAGAGAGAGAGAGAGAGAGAGAGAGAGAGAGAAGAAATGACGTTAACAAGGAATTGTATGACTATGAAAGCACCTTGCGTGAATGGGACTGAATGGTCAACTCGTTAGTGCAATAACTGTGATTCTCAGTCGAGAGCAGCCAGATGTTTACAACTGCAATTCAAACTCTTTATGTTCCCTGCCCAAAGACTAACAAGTTCGGGGAGTTGGCGGTGGGGAAAAAAATAAATTATGTGTTTGATTTCGACCCGGCTTACCGGCGTTACCGCATAAAAGGTGAGGGAGTGAGAGGGTCAGAGATAGAATGGAGAGAAGAGAGAAAGAAAGAATAGTGAGATAGAAAAGGGGTAGGAGAAAAAGAGAGCGATAGGATGGAGAGAGATGGAAAGAGAAAGAGAGTGAGAGAATTTGAAGAGTGAGAGAGAGCTGGGGAAAGAAGGAAAGAAACAAGAAAGAGAAAGAGAGAGAGAGAGAGAGAGAGAGAGAGAGAGAGAGAGAGAGAGAGAGAGAGAGAGAGAGAGAGAGAGAGAGAGAGAGAGAGAGAGAGAGAAAGAGAGAGAGAGAGAGAGAGAGAGAGAGAGAGAGAGAGAGAGAGAGAGAGAGAGAGAGAGCACCCTTTTAGAGTCTGTTAGCAAATTATTAGTGATTGACACATTTGTTGAGCAAACTGAGAGGAGTGATGGGAGGGATTTGACAAAATTGAGGTGATTGTTGAATGGTTAAGTCACGTTTGGTGCTCAGCGATTGGATACCTACCCACTCTTGCATGACCAAACAACCGCTTCCCACCTATGATATTTATTCAGGGGAAGGTCCTTCTTCCAGGGGGTGGGGGTTCGTCTGTTAACATCTCATAAAATTCTTTGAGTCGTTTGACTGTAGACCCACGGAAGGATGATTTCTATGATCTTCTTATTTGGCTCTAGCCTTGCCTACCGTTTGCAAAGGTTCACAGGCTCGTGCATGTTCACCCCGACGCCCACCCCTCCTTTCACCGACCGGATATAATCACCATGCTGTGGACGGGTAAAGCTTGACAAATAATTAAGAAAAAAAATCCAGCTTTCTTCAAACGGGTTCTTACGATTTATACGAAGCCAAAAGCGGGTGGGTAGGGGTACTAAAGAGAAAAAAAGTTATGTTACACAGGGCGAGCGGGTTCGTAGACGGAGTTTGTTTGAAGCGGATAGTTCTTACGCGGATATCACTGTACTACTATCAAAGAAATATTTGACATTAACGACTTCGCTTCTACTACCGTACTACTACTACTACTACTACTACTACTACTACTACTACTACTACTACTACTACTACTACTACTACTACTACTACTACTACTACTACTACTACTACTACTACTACTACTGCTTTTGCTGCTGGTGTTACCACAACAGAGACAGCAACAATAAATAACTAGTAGTCATAGTTTACGAATGCTACATTTTACTAGTTCCCTCTGTGGGACACTGACCTTAATTACCCTTTAAACCCTAGACATTCAGAGATCTAAACAGGAGAGGCGGGGGAAGGGGTAAAATTATGTTGCAATCTTATGCCAAAAAAGAGGAATTGGGATACTCTTGATGTGCACTGTGCGTTGGCAACTCTGCTTTCATGTAGGCCCAGGGGGATCACAGATCTGATTTTTCGTTATTCTTTGCGAGGATGTGTGTAGAGTGCGAGATACACAAGTGGCCTAGATAGTCATATTAGTCAGAAAAGACCCAGCCCACAGGAGAAAAAAGCCTGTCTTATTTTTTCTCCCTTTTCCGCTGCAGCATTTTTCTACACTTCACGCTCCAGTGATAGGCCTACACTAGACTGACAAGGCGTGAACACAGAACACGGCTGTGCGTAAACTGACTCGTCCAACAACTGTCACACTTTGCAGAACTCAGAATTGCTGCAACTTGCCTACGTGCACGGCTTTCATTTCTCGTTGAAATTTACCATGGCAGAGGGGTAATTTTTATTGGCATAATTATTAGATTACTAGATCTAGATTTCTACAATTCTGGAAAAAAGCAAACAGCAGATTTACTAGGTCTATCAACTGAAGACCCTTTTATTCGGTATTTTTGGCTTGCCTGTACTGTGTAGGCCTCTAGAGGCTACAGCACTGTGTAGGACTGCCTCTAGAGGCTACAGCTCATTATTGTTTTCTACTGGTGACTTTTTTGCTTTGAAGGAGAAGATCCAAGCTTGTTTCCTTCAGTTCTATGACAATTTTTAAAATTTATCTTTTGGTGTTAAGAAAAGTTATGCAATGCTTTTTCTCATTTATTTGTCACTAAATACAAAAAGTGCTGTATTTAGCACGTGGTAATAAAATCTCCACTTGACCTGATGCCTAAATACAGAATATTTTCTTCAAATTTTCACCAGACTCTGAGCTATCAGAGATTATAAGCAAGGTGTATACATACTGTTTTAGAGTACTGGCACTGTTTGTCATAGAATTGGTAGGCCTACGTGTATTGATTTAACTTTTAATCCTGTAAATTCGCGGGCCTTCAACCAGTATATACTACTAATTACTATCTTGACATAACATATTTAATTTCTTGATTTTGAGTATATAGGCCTACTCTTTTAGCATTTCCTGATACTGAATCTAACTGCATTGGCTGAGTCCCTACGCACTATAAATAAATTAGGCTATATACCTAGTGTATTTGTCCAAAATTTGCTATTCACACTCTAGATCCATATCATAGCAAATCTGTCTAAATAATGGTTAAATGCTGTCTATTGTAATTATTCCACTTAATACAGTAAATAAAATTGGCTTGACGTGTAAGTGTTGCGCCTCCGCCCTCTCTTTCTCTGTTTTTCTTTCTCTCTCTCTCTGTCTCCCTCCCACCCTCCTTCTCGACTGCTCAAAACGTCAATCACTGTACATCATGGATTGTTTATACATAGCAAGCAGAAGGTTTGCGCTTTGAACCTCAGTTAATGCTCAGGGTTTTTCATCATTGGAAAAACTACCCTGATCTGCGGTTTTAGATAAAGAAGACCCAATGTAGGCTACTTACTGCCCCATAGACAATCTAGGGGATACTCGGATGTAAAACTCACTAAAGATTGTAAACTTTTATTTCACAACTGTCAACTTGCAAGCACAATAATATTCTCTAAAATTTGACTTGAACCTGATTCAGCTGTGTACCTGTTTTTCTTGTCAACAGAAGGAGGACTGTGTTTTAACTTTCTCAGATTTATCTATGAAATTGACAACTGTCCCTTTTTTTAACTGTCCATATTTTAAAATTTTTGTGTTTCACTCGGGGGGCGCGGTGGTCCTGGGGTAGAACATCAGCTCCCGAAGCAAAAGGTCTGTGATTCGAGCCCTGGCGATTTTGCTCGCTACTGGCTGGTTCGGTGTCAGTTTTTAAAATGTGACCAACAGAGACAGGATTCATGGTATCCCCGCTCTGTCTCATGTGTAGTAGCACATAAAATTGTCAGACGTCTGTCTTGGGGTCCGTCCACAATATAGTCTGTATTGTGCTGATGTTAGACTTTAAACCAACTCAACTCAACTTTTCACTCATAGTCTAGTCATAAGATCTTTGAGAAAAATTGCTATGCACTTTTTGCATTTAAAATTCTTTCATGTTACAATCAAAAGGGCTTTTGGTGGCAAATTATTGTTTTCTACTGGTGACTTTTTTGCTTTGAAGGAGAAGATCCAAGCTTGTTTCCTTCAGTTCTATGACAATTTTTAAAATTTATCTTTTGGTGTTAAGAAAAGTTATGCAATGCTTTTTCTCATTTATTTGTCACTAAATGCAAAAAGTGCTGTATTTAGCACGTGGTAATAAAATCTCCACTTGACCTGATGCCTAAATACAGAATATTTTCTTCAGATTTTCACCAGACTCTGAGCTATCAGAGATTATAAGCAAGCTATGGGACATGGATGACAACAAATGTTTCCCGGGAGAAGACTATGAACTTGATTTGCAAGGTAATAATAATAATAATAATAATAATAATAATAATAATAATAACAATAATAATAATAATAATAATAATGATAATAATAAAAATAATAATAATAATAATAATAATTATAATTATAATAACAATAATAATGGCATTTATATAGGGCATGTCAACACCCTTTGAGGCTGTCTCTATGCGCTTTACTAATATTGTTGTTTAAAAAAAAATGAGAAAAGAGGATAAACATAATTATGCCTACATACACAAAAACACATTCATGTTGCAGCACTAAAAGCATTTGAATATGTATGTTTTTGTGTATGTGTGCCTTTGTATATATGCTCTTTTCTCATTTTTGTTTTGTTTTTTGAACAATATTAGTAAAGCTTATTTTAAGCACTTAAATAGAGACAGTTTGCAATAAATTGGAGTTGATACATGCTGATCACAATCAAATTGTTTATTTAAATATATATATTTATATTACAAAAATATCTACAAGCCTCTGAACCAAGCATGGAAGTAATTAAACCTTCTAATAATGATAATCAATATAATGTTCAATTTGAACAAAAACACCTAGGAAGAAGAGGAAAATAACAATGCGATAATAATTTGTTTTCGTTGATTAGGTCGAGAAAGAATATCCCTTTAGAATCTTGGCATTCTTTTACAAAATTTAGTCATATGTTCACTGAATATGGACCAAAATATAATTATCTTTTCAGGGATGCCAATTTTCAATTTATGGATTTTCATTAAAAAAAAATTCCTGGCTGATCAGGGTATAGTAAAGATCTGTCAGTCATCTATTGTCACTCAAAATACAATTTTGCTTTATGAGAAAAGGCTCAGTTAAGACATAATCATGTTTATTTGTCTTCAAAGTGCAGATATAAAAAAAACTTTGCCTGTAGATAGTAATTTGGGGTAAAGTTATTAGTCGAATTCAAATTAGTACAACTAATATTACAAAAATCAATTAAAATTTCATTTTAAAATCGCTTCTTTTATATTGAAGAAATTTGCCTTGAATTTTTAAAATGAATTGTCCAGAATAAAAGGGCATTTTTTTTTTTACACATTTGTCTGCCCCTTAAAAAAAAGTTCCATACAATTGCCTCCCTCCTCCCTTTCCCTTTTTAAAATTTTTTTTCACAGGTTATGTTTGCAGTTCAAGAGAAGTCGGAGATGACCATGCCAGTCAGTCTCTTTTTAAATTTGTTGATGAGGAAAAAGTGTTCAGCCGCCCTACATACAAAGGTAATGTTAATGTATAATTCTTATAAGTATTAAATGTTGTCATTGTGTTTGTGTCTAAAAAAACAAGGGAATATACATTGTCAGAATAGTTCTGCACCAAAAATCTTATGACTTCTACAGCAGTACAGTTCTGACAACATATTTGACGCAATACTGTATATTCATGGACTGTCACAGTGTGATGTTAGGCAGATGCCACTTTACAAAAATCACTGATATTGTAAAAAAAACAATTTAAGATAATTTCAGAGATAATAGTCTTTTTTCCTAATACTTTCTACTCACTCACAGTGGTGAAGGTTATATTAAATATATTTTGAATCCTTAAGTATAAAAGATGGGGCAAGTTTTGCTAAAATCAAATCACCACCTATTTAGAGACATGTATGAGTTTGAAGAATGCTCAATTGCCAGTTCAAGTCAAACTTTTTTATCAAGTGCCACAAATAAAAGTTTTTTTGTACATTTAGTTGACCTTGCCCTTTGTAAATCTTTGATAACACTTGTAAAAAAAGTAAATGTCATACCTATTTTCATTTATATTTCCTTATGCTCTCAACTTCAGCTTTTCGAGCACTTCTGGACAACTATGAAATGGATTTAGGAGAAGCAGAGACAGTCACTTGGGAGGAGAGACAAGAAAATCATGAGTTTTTGACTGCTATAATGGAAACAGAGGTCATGAAGGAGGCACACAGATATCTAGTTTCCAAAGGGGCAGCACCAGAAGATGAAGGCAGATTCAAAGGCCTCCTACATGGGATCTGGTTTAAAATGTTCAGGAAAGGTGGATCTAGGTAATGCTATGATATTTCTTTCGTTCTAGTGGAAATACACATTTGAAATTATATGCAGATTACAGTACAACATGTGAGGCAACCAGGGTGAATCAGGCATAAGTTGCTGATATAAGTTTTGAGTTAGAGACCTTTAAACATAGAAAAAGTACTCTTTATTTACTTTTTTTTTGTTATTTTCAAATTTTCAAATTATCTTTGGTTCTAGTGATAGAGGTATAATTTTTGAAGCCTCTTAAAGTTCATTTGATGCTTTTTAACACACCATGAATAACTTCAAAAGTCAGATTTCCGACTTGTGCCTGATTCACCCTGGTTGCCTCACATATACCAATATTTGAAGAGTTTTCTATTTTAATCAATTTATTTTTAAAGATAGGTTAAGCCCTATTTTTACAGCAAACATAATTTCAATTGTATTACCCATTATTATAAACTGTTCAAGCACTTCTTGCTATTTCTTATTTTTTTGCTCCAGCATTTAATAAGTGATACGTAAAGTGGTAAGTTTACAATGTGAATAAAGAAAATATTGTTATGCAAAATTTTTATTTGTAGTCTTGCATACTCAGGGTAATATGATTATCTTTCTGTATTAATTTTTTTTGGTACTGGAACAATTGAAATGCAGTACAATGATTTTAAGAAAGTGTTGTCAATAAAGTTGCCATGCAACAGAATAACTCATCTCACTTGCTTTAACTCTCGTCCTAGTTCCTTGTTTTACTTATTTTTTTAATTTTATCTTCATTTTTTGTAAAAGAACCCGATATGCTCTATAATGTTTATTTTTTAATGTTAGACACAATTTAATTTCTTTTACCTTTTACACTCGGGTATAATAGTTATCTATGCCTCTTATATTATGTATCTGTTTTATCTTAACTTCTGTGATGCCAATTTTCTGTATATTTACGCATTTTTATTAAAAAAAAAATTGGCAGATCAGAGTTCAGTAAATCTGTCAAGCGGGTATACTTAGATTAGATATGCTATGCTGCTCTACCTGAAATGCAGTAAAAAAAAAAATGTTGATTCAACAGGCATTTCTGATTCCCAGCAATTCTCTAGGATTAGAGAAAAACTTATAAAAGTTTATTAATAAATAAATTTTTTCCTTTTTTCCTTTCTTAGTTCACCCAATTCCAGCAGTTTTGAACATGTCTTTGTCGGAGAAGGCCGTGGTGAAGACATGATTGGTCTCCATAACTGGATCCAGTTTTACTTGCAAGAGAAAGCTGGCAACATTGACTACCATGGATATTTCCGACGAGAAACGGTAAGAAGTAAAACCCTTATGCATTTATAAGTGTTGTTTCAATTAATGCACCAATATGTTGCCTATATGACAGCATTGATTATTTTGACCAAATTTTAGGTTTTGTTTGCACTTTGCCCTTTTGACCAGCCTAAGTTGTCATTTTTGTTGTTTTGTGGACATTGGGAAAATTTCATTGTGATAACATATTCTTTCAATCAGGATGCCTATATTTATATATAAAAAAAGTCAAACTAGATCTACTTTAAACTGACATTATGGCAAAGTAGATACATGTATAGTCTCTCTTCACCTTCTTAAATCCTGGTCATTATATTTTTATGCAACTTTTTGGTCTCTGTAACTAATGAGTTAAAAATATTTTGAAACTGTCAGAATCAAAGCACGTCTTGTTTTTTTAATGTGCAAAAATATCCTCCACCTTTCAGATTCGAGACGATGATATTATCAGGCTTCTGGCCGTGCAGTTTTCATGGAAAGGTGTTAGGGGAAAACCTTTGTGCAGTGTGTTCATTGGCTCAAGCCCTGAGTTTGAAATCGCAGCCTACACAGTGACTCTGCTTCTTGATCGCAATGGCAAGCTTGAAGTCAACATGGGAGAGTATGAGGTGGAGCTCACAGTTCACAGCTTTGGATCCAGCCATCATAGGAAGCTTGGAACTGCATACATGGGAGCTGCACGCTTTGATGATTATGCCCATAAAAGAGGCTGGCACTCTAAATGAAAAGAGATGTATATCAAGCTTATATTGATTGTCTGCATCTCTTTACAGTTTTTTTTTTTTTTTTTACAGATATCAGCTGAGCCACTTATTAATCTGAAATACTTTATTTTCTTTTATAAAATTTAGACATATTTTTATGTGAACTTTAAATCACAATACAGTTTGAATCTCTCTGCGTAACCATATTAAAAAAAAAATTATTCCTCTATATTAATTAAAGTATATAAGCTGTTTCTTTTAAAACAAATTATCATCATTTTTGTGAAAATGATAGTACAGATAAAGCTTTGTACGCTGATGTTACTAAAATGCCTGTGTAAAAGATTATGGGGTTGATTCCTTTGCTGTTTACTAATCAAGTAGTTTAATCCGACAAGAATATATCTTTGTTCTAACTAAGCATGGTGTTAGCTTGAAACCTTTATTCTCTTTTTATTTTGGATTATGATATTTAAAAATATTAAGTCCACATAATTTATATCATGTTCATGTGATGTCTTGGGGACAATTTATTTATTGTTTTGAATGTGAAAACAGTTCAATTTGTGATTGTATAATTTTTTTCTTCTCAGAATATTTATGTCACACCAAAAATTGTTATGAATGGGAAATAATAATTTTGAAGATGGAAGGCTTTTTTTTAATGCAAAAGTAATATTTTATTCAAATGGCAGTACTTCAGTACCAGCACTTATGAGATGAATTTTAAGTGAGATCTCAAGAAATTACCTTTGTGCAAGTCACCTCCCAGTGAAAATTGTGCCATAGTAAGTCAATCTAATAATTACCGTTCCCACTCTTTCAGGGGATAGCTGTATGAAAAGTAGATAAGATAACAAAGTAGTTATAGCAAATCATAGTTAGCTTTAATTATGATTGGAAACTTTTTTCTTCAAGGTGACTAAATCAGACAGCAGTTAATCAAGTGGCAGAACTTTTTGACTGCTGATAGTTGTCAGAGAAGCAACATGATAGCTTGATTATACAAATCTGTGTACAGATTGCATAGTAATGTTCCCTGTTTTTTTTTAAACCAATACGGGTAAGGTCAAAGTGATGTGGATCAATCAAGCATTTGTAAGAATTTGAACTTCAACATTGATTTTAGAGGGCTGGTGTTGATCATAATAGTTTTTCTGTATGAGACTATATTACACAATTTCACCCAATACTTGTATAGATTTAAAAAAAAATGCAAAAAAACATATCCCCCACCCCTTCCAGATTTATATGATGATAAGCTCAAGCAAACCCAAGATCTAATTAGGGATGGGGAGGACATGATGTGGTGTGAACAAAATAATTGAAATAGAAATCTCACATGTACTTTTGGTGACCCTTTCTGCTTTTATTTTTTGACATGTATGAGCTATTAGGTGCAATATTTTTTTTTGTGAACAGACAAATAGTATTTTGATCACTTGGTGAAAGCGGTTCTTGTGGGTATCTTGAGGTGGGCTTGAAGGGAAAACTTTTTGAAATATTTTTTTTGCTCATTCACAGGTGCTAATTATTATTATTTTTTTTTTGTTGTACTTACAAAAAAAAATGAGATTATGGCTGCTGTGCGGAAATAATGAAAGTTTTCCAATCATAAGGAATGAGATTTTCTCATGAAATGTGGTGCTTATCAACAAATAGGCACCAACATTTCCTGACATATTTTGTCTTTTATGGGTTTCTCCCTTAAGTGAGACTTTGTGATTATTTTGGTTTTTGAATACTGGAAATATTGTGATCTTATAGGAAATGGATACATAATTTCTTTGACAGCATCTTTTTATTTTATTCTTTACATTTATCTTTTATCAGATGGGAGGAGGACAATGTAAAGTCCGTTTTTCAATTTTTGGAAACCTTTTCTTTTTTGTCTTGCATGTTATAAGCTGTGTGATATATATTTGCAGTCGGTGCTGAAAATATATTTTATCTGTTTTTAATGCTTCCTACGCACTTATACTATTTTATAGTAAAAGATAGCAATATATGAAAGATTTTAAACTTGCCAGATTATTACTACTTTCTATGCTCATATTTACACTGTACTATAGTTCTGTATTCCTCATTATTAATCAAATTTATACTCTACACTGTTCTCTATTTAAATATTGCTAATAAAGAAAGAACAAAGAAGGCTCTACAAATAACTAATGTTCAATTTCTTTATTTTAGTTGTCTCCATTTTTTTAGTTACACCAATATTTGTTTTAAAATCTTTCATTATCTTGAAGTGGTTAAGTGTTTTGAAGTAAAAAACACAACATGACAAATACAACAATACAGCATGATGATGAGTTATATAGAAGTGCAACAAATCAAACTGAACCTAAGCATAGATTTGTTATTGCTGTTTGTGAGATAAAGTAACACATAGATGTATAAAACTTGAGAGTTTGTCATTCAGTCACTGAATCTATACAAGTACACGAAGCACACTAGTAAACACAGTTCATTCGCTTCAGCGCAAAATAACTAATAATATATGAATTGGTTAGCTAACACCTTTGTATGTGACAAATGCAGGAATAATAAAAAAAAAAAGGTTTTTAAGTAAGTAACAGTTATGCTATCATTTTGGAGCAAATAAGAAGTTTGGGAGAAAATATCTTGCCTTTAGATTAGTTCCTAACAAATAATCGAAATTAAGTAAAAAGAAAACTGATCTAAATTGATTAGTAATGATTTATCGTGATGAGTTATCTTTCTTATTTAACTTTGAAAATGTCTAGAATAGATTCAGCACGATTATTTGTGCATGAAATGTACTTACATATAATGTCTAACTTGATTGGCTTCATCGTGAAAAGTGTTATTTTCAAACTGATAACCACTTTCGTCCAAACTATCAGCCGAGTTCTTGGTGTATTCACCGTCATGGGATATAACAGGGCTGTATTTGTTCCTTGAACTAGGCGGTATAACTATAACCCTGTTAGCGACAGAGCCGTAGGAGGCGCTACCCTCGCCAGAAGAAGACAGAGCTCCAGGGGTGGGAATTAATCTTTGGTCACTGCAGTCACTCTTCTCGAGCCGCATGTGAGCATCTGGCCCTATGAAAGAGAGCAGGACTGGAACGAGCAAGATAGCATGGGCAGCTCCAAACGTGACGACCAAGAACATGACTTTGAAGAAGGCCTTGAAGATGTAGGACTCGGTCACGGAGAGGACGAGGACGCCCAGCATGGAGGAGAAGCCGCCGTTCAGGATGGGGCCGGCAGCGTGCACAATGGCGTCCAGGGCGCGGGCATGGCGGCTCGTCTCGTCGGACACCATGTAGGCCGTGCACACATGTGCGCTGAAAGGCAAAACATTCAAGGAATTATGTTTAGTTGTTAAAGCTACATGTCTTATTGAAATTTTAGTTAAAACGTGGCTTACTGGTTTAAATTTTAACTTATAGCCCGTTCCTTTGCTCTTAATATCTTTCAAACACAATGTTTCTGCTTAGGCGTGCCTACTTTGTGTATGTCTAGCGCATCTAGAAATTAAGAACATATTGTTGGAATATAACTAATTTCATAACGAGTTACAATTATGATCTTCTCTTAATGCTATTTTGTCAATTGCTTAAAAATTCTAAAGAACCAGGTAGCTCTCATTTTTATAAACCAAATGCTCACAACTTATTCTCACTTGATGTGTTTTTCGACTTTACCTACATTCAGAAATAATATCGAGACAACCAATCGGGATACCTTTAACTCTGCTGGTCTTTGCTGGAAATACCATACCGCAAAACATAAGTTATTTTTATTCAAGGCTCACAAAGAATAGCACATTCGAGCAACACCAATATGTCCGTCAATTTTGTTGGAGCTTGCAGCTTGGCACTTGTTCTGCTCACAAATTTTTCAGGACGCCATTCTTTTAACTTAAAGGTTGGGTTAGAATACCACTTGTCCCCGACTGAAAGCTTAACTTTCGTTTAGAGACTCCGGCCAGTTAATGAATCTAACTTTGGTTTAGACATTAGATTCTCTTTAATACCAGCGGAAAGGAGTTTTAATGTTTTGAAGTGTGTAATGCGTTAAGTAATTGAAGGTACTTTGGAAACTGCATGCAATCCACTACATATCTGCCGCATATACTAGACTGTAACATAGTGTATTGTTAACCAGTCATGAAATTTGATTTTAAAGCCTCATACCAGAAGTCCACTGAGAAGCCGACGCTCATAATAAGTAGAACCATGGTGACGGAGCTGAGAGTCAGGTCCCAGTGCGCCATGAAGCCAAAAATTCCCACTAGAATTGAAATGACCTGGAACATGACCAGAGCGACGATGACAGGCTGGGGCAGGAACACGATGGTCACCACCAGCATCACTGGGGACAGGGTGGGTGATTAAAGGAGATCTTTGGATAAACTGGCAGAATTGTTTTGTCCGTAAATGTTATATATCAATCATAAATATTCTGATACCTGAGTAGACAAAATAAAAAAAAAACAACAAAAAAAAAACAACAAAACAAAAACAAAAAAACAACAACAAAAAACAAACATAAAAAAGTAAATACTTCTGCGAAAAAACAAAACAAAACACGGTTATGAATGGAATGGGAAACCATTATATCTACAAAGCATTGGATTTTGTTTATAATACCTTCTTTTCGTTGTGCTATTTCAAAGCGCAACGACATTAGCTATCGTCGAAACATCACCTACCCGGGCCCTAGCATCCATACTAACTTTTTTTTGTACATTTTCAAAATAACATTAATTAATGACTTGTTTTATTCGAAGTATAAGCAAAAAAAAAAAAGTACTTGCCTGCCAGCGTAGAACCAACAGTCTTGAACGTGCTGTAGAGGATGGTCACGTATTGCTCTATCAAGACGAACGCCTCCGCGTAGGCGAACACATCTGCAGGCGACGCGTCGGCGATGTCTCGGGCGCCAGTCATCATATTCGACTCGTCGTTTGAGTCGATCAACTTAAGGAGAAACAAATACAGAAAGTGAACGTAGCACTCACGAGCTTAAACAACAAAACAAAAACAACAACACCCAACGAACCCTTGTTTTGAATGGTCAATGTATTGGGGTGGCAGAAGCATGCACGATGACAGACAGCAAATGATTTTCGATTTTAGGAAAAGTAATGAATGTCAAACGTCTTATGTTTTTTCCAAACAGAAAAGTTACAGTGCATGGCAACTAAATGTCCAAATTTCATATCTGAATAAAAGAACACCTGGATTTCGCAAGAAACATTCCTGAGGCAGCAGCTTAGTTCGAGTAACACGCGCTGTTATTCACTGCTTTAAAAAAAATTATTGTCAAATTGAAACAAACAGCACAAAAATGTTTTTAATCGCTACCCCCCTCCCAACAACAAACAATGGTACAAACCTTAGTAGAGGATACATGGCACCTTGCGGCTATGACAGTTTCGTTGGTTGAGTCGAAAACCACGTCGTTGAGGAAGCGCGTCTCTGTCGAAAGGAACTCGTGGAGACCAGCGATGAAGGCAGAGTCCGACGACGTGTTGTAGAAGTCGGTGCTTGCTAGAGAGGTTAACCAGCAGCTCTCGATGTCAGCATCCATGGACACATGGTGATGCG
Organism: Elysia chlorotica; assembly: GCA_003991915.1. Taxonomy (NCBI): domain Eukaryota; kingdom Metazoa; phylum Mollusca; class Gastropoda; family Plakobranchidae; genus Elysia; species Elysia chlorotica. The sequence continues at coordinate 38,909 of RQTK01001586.1, forward strand.
CGGTGCTCAGAAGGTCTTGCACTTTCTACCGTTGAATTGACAAAGAAAAAACACTGACTCCTTTATACATACCGCTACCCCCTCCAAAAATCTTTGATTAACTTAAACCAAATTGCCATTATCCCAATGCCATTTCGTAAGACGATATTGGCAGAGAACAGAAAATACAGAAAGGCGCCTTTAATTGGACTGTTTCATTAATCCTCATCACTTATACAATCTTTATACATACTAGTCGTTTTCATTTTAAATTCATTGCATTTATTACAGTACAGTACTAAAAAATTAATATGGACTAAGATGAGACTTTAAAAGTGGCTAGAGTGCTAGAAAACTTGCCCATTATCGGAAAATCAACATGCCTATCTCAAAGTAAGAATCAAAGATTCTAGTTTAGAAAAAGTGTAGCGTGAGTGTGAATGCAAAAACCGTATTAATTATTGTAAAATCGGTATAATATGCCCACCACACAAATGGCCAATGGACTTCCCAGGGCGGAATCAAGAACTTTTACTTTAGATGTGTGTTATCGAGAAATAACAACTGCTTGAACTTTATTTTCAATAAACACAATGGTAAAAGACAACTCACTTGTAGCGCCTCTGGGGAGGAATACTCCCTTGCCCCGACCGTCACGAAAGACACCGGCACCCACTCCCCGAAATCTTCCTGAAGCCACGTCTACGGTGTTGCGTTAGGAGGAGGAGGGGGAGGAGGAAGTGCAATGAGAATACAGGTTTTGGTATTATTTATTTTCCAAACAAAATTTAATTTTTGTACTTTGTTATGACTGATATTCATGGAAGGGATGAATGAAATCACATTGGATACATAAAGATACAATGGGCAATTGACATATGTTTCCTGACTCTATCCTTCCTTGTCCCTGTCTTTCTAAGTTTCTGCTAGCTCGTATCTCCCTTTTTATTTTTTGTAGCTTATTCCCTGCGTCCGATACTTAGCAATACGTGTATTTTTATTTAGGTTAAGAATCGTATATTAGATACATAATCATCAGGGTTGAAATCTTGAGAAGGGGCAGGGTACCTGATATTTGTAGAAATAAGATGAAGTGAGCACAAGATTGCTGAGATCGAGTCCTTGCTTAAGCCTGGTGCAGCCCCACACAGCAACGCCAATGTAGACAGCAAACAGCAGCAGTATCAACACCCGCACGGGTGTAAACATCAACATTCTGAAATTTGACAGGCCGTTTCATTTGTTGATACACGAGGAATTCCAATAGCACGGCTATAAAATAGAAATATAGTGTCAAGCATTTAAGGAATCATTGTCTTATTTTTATCAACTGCTGGCCATGGTTTTGTTTGTTCCTTTTTAGCCGAACATTCACCCAAAGATGTATATTTATATATATAAAAAAAAAACCGACAAAACAAAACATAACAAAACAAAACAAAACAAAAACAAAATAAACATATCAGTCCGCTAAAAAAAGTTTCTTTAATATACGAATCAACAACATTAAAAAAGATTTGAATTTTCACAGTTCAAACCAACTTAAGAAATTATCCATTTCAACTATATACATGTAATAACATTGTGTGATATCCCTAAAATATGTCCATTTCATGCTGACGCATCTTTGTTTTTAGTGCTCCGAATACATTTTATTATAAAACAACCCATATTCATATTAGTCACTGTAGACCGAAATGGATCATTTTAACAGCTCACTTGGTGAGTGCCGTCTGCGGTCCCTTCTCACAGATGCTCTGGTCCTGGGTGGGTCTCGTTGGGATCTGGCCGCCACAGACCATGGCATAGCAAGCCCCGCCCTTGGCCTGCAGTTGGTCACGTGACTCGCTCACTGGCAGGCAGGTCAGCGTGTGGCGGCGGGAGAACACGCGACGTCCGTGCAGCGTGAGGCATGCGCCGAAAATGGACGCGTTGCAGATGTAGCAGAGCAAGACAGTCACCGCTGGGTGGATTTGAAAATGCGATGAGATGACATCTTTCAAAAACAAAACAAACAACAACAACAACAACAACAACAACAACAACAACAACAACAACAACAACAAGCAACAACAACCCACTGATCGTTCTATACCGCGCTCCGCTTTTATACACCAGGCACAGATCTAGAAATATCTAGGTCCTTCTACCTTATTCAAGAAACTTCGAGAAAAATCCAGACTTTAGCTTACATATTCATTAACATTAATCACCCCCTCTCCTTTAAGCCTGGGTCAACCTCAAGCATATCCTCGAACCTCTTCAGAATCTAAGTCCGTCGCAGTTGATTTGGTGAACAACATTCACTGCCTGTCTGCATCGCAGCGTAAACAATGTCACACGAAGCAGAATCAACCGATTCCTGTACAGGAAACCCAACCTAAACAGTGTAATTAGCTACACGTGATTTGATCCTGAAAGGATTGTAGGTGTTAGGATTGACAACCGAAATTGATCATAAAATGTAATGCCTTATAGATTAGAAAATAGCCAAACACAGAATGTTATATACAATTGTGTAATATTGAGATGGAAAGATAAACCTTTTCTCCATTTATTTGAGTAAGAAACCAGAAAATGACATGTCTTACCAGTATATATGCAAAAGTTTTTAACGCTGAGGAAAACTGTGCTGGATCCGACCATAAACGCCAGGAAATCTGTCACTGAAGAGAGAAGCGTGTTGTTGGGTAAAAAAAACAACAAGCCAATGTGAAAACAGTGTACACAATGTTTTCATGAACATTGTACGTGTAATGTTGGTTACAAAATGTAAGCATAAGAATAAAATAAATGATCATAAATTGTATTTTGGTGGGAAAAAACAGAGAAAAGCTGCTACAAAGACATAGCGAAGGACAACAAAACAAGCATTGAAACATGTATACACAAAAAAAAAAGAGCAACAGCAATACAGGAATCCTAACAAAAAACAAAACAAAACAACAACAACAACAACCCAAAACGTCGAAAGAAAACGAAGAAAGTATACACTGCATGTTACCTGAGGTGATTGTGATTCCGATCCCCGCCTTTTTGAAGACCGTGCCGATTCTCTCTGGCACAGTGAGGTCTTGCATGGACAGAGTCTCGCTCCACCCGCTCATCAGCAGAAACATGTCGTCCACGCCAATACCTGGAGGTAACAAGTCAAATTCATGTTATTTTTCGTCGACTGAGTGAAATCATGCATGAAAAGTGCGCATTTGAACTTTCTCTATTATAAGATTTCTCGACACAAAAAGATAGTCGAGGCATATAATTATTTAGACCGCCTTGGAAATGTTTCAGTAAACACAAAATAATATTAATTATTTATTTCATAAAAAGAAGATTACAAACTGATATTCTATTTAATGTATCAAAAGCCCCCCCGTCTCCAAGATAACAAACTCACCCAACGTTAAGAACGGCATAATTCCGCTGATATTGACGAAGCTCACGCCCGAGGCAGACATCAAACCAAAGGCGCCAAAGATACCGAGTCCTGTTGCCAAGACCCCAGCGTTCGCCAGGAGAGCTCGAGTTGACACACAGTCACCGCCTATTGGGAATGCGATTTCATAAAGAAAAAAAGATATTCCACTTTGATGGAAGACTTGAGAGATGTTCAACAGGCAGAAACATCATAGTGTCGTTTTGCAGTAGATCTAAAGTTTCTCATTTTGAGGACTTGATGTTTTTGTTAAAAAAATAGAGATCGCATTAATCATTTCTCTTGTTTGATGAGCTCATTTGAGGCTTCACATCTTTTAACCACAATCCGCGAATTCTCTTTCCTAATTGACTTTTTATTGATTGAGACAAGCCTAATCGGTAGGTGATCTGGACTGAGGGGGAGAGGTCCGAGGTACGAAACTCAACTGATGCAAAATACACAGCTAAAACTTGTCCTGTATAAAACAAGTACACACTGTATCAAAGCTATTGGCAAGCTCCATTACGTCAACAAGCCTTACCACTGCTGGCTATCATAGCGTAGGTGATCATAAAAGCAAAGGTCAGGGCGAACAAGAAAGCATCTCCATGAGTCCCGTTATCCAGTTCAATATCCAGAGATTGTTTAACTGAATACGCCACCTACAGGAAAAAATGGGCACACGTCTAACAAGAAAGACGATGTTAAGTTACTTTTATATTAATCAATATTACGTAAAGAAAAATATAATTATAATATACGCTCAATTGGATCAAAAGTTATCGATAGTTCCATCAACACTCGCACGTATTCCTTTTCATCTAAGCGCTATTATTAGTTTCTTTAGACACTGAAAAAAAGCAGTTTTAACATATAATGTAATTATGCAACCATTGTTTAGCCAAAACTTATGTTACCAGAACCTCAAATAAAAAGTTATAAAAGGTGTCATTAATTTTTAATTAATTATTTGAAAAGTAAGAAGAGATTTTAGATAAAAGTGCGAATAAAACAGTACCAACATTAAAAACAATAACCACCTTTGCAACGGCAAACAATAGATCTTCAAACCACCAATACTACATGTACCAATACTCCCACAATTACCTCCGCTTTTGAGAGGTTAACGTTTTTCATGAAGCGAAGATATTCCAACTCCCACTTCAGAGAGAGTCGCTCCATCTCAGGTGTATCTCTGCGCATTGTGAAGGCCAGCTGGATGCTACTCGCAGACTTGAGGCTGCCATTAGACACCTCAACGCCCCCGACCAACCGCCTCATGTTTAACGCTCGCTTTTCTGGTGTCCAAATTGGATACTTCACGAATCCCATATCCAGCGCAGCCCTGCAAAGTGTCATTGAAAACATGAACAAAAAAACAAACAAAACAACAACAACAACAACAACAACAACAACAACAACAACAACAACAACAACAACAACAACAAACAAACAAACAAACAAACAAACAAAAAACAAAAAACCCAAACTCAACCGCAATTAATCTTATTGAAGATAAGTGCATGCAATAATAAAGAAAAAAAATTAATACACGTCGAGAAAAAAAAAGAAAGAAAGCAAAATAAATATAGGGATTTCATTCAATACCATTCACTTTATCCGTTAATAATTAATTAGAAAAATATTAATGTTTTGAGAAAAACGCAAAAAAACTTATGTACTGAGTCTAACCATCTTACTTGAATTGCTGTGTGAGAAGAAAACTTCCATCAACATAGCAGGCGCCATGTGATCTGGTACAGAGGTCTGAATACGTGTAGTTTCTGCCTTTGTCTGTTACTGTGATGGACGTCACATCATCCCGGAAAGCCTGAAATATACAATACTTTACTGACCTGTGTAGGCTTATTATACATGAAAAACATTACTACATTATTAATTTTTTACCTTCTACAATGCTTAAAAACGAAATCCAAGAACAGAAGTTAATTAAGATTACTTGCCAACGTTTACCCACTGTTGGAAACTATAGTGAAGTTTTTCAAACTCAAGCCCTTTTGTATAATCTCTCCTTTTTCATGTCGCCTAACCGTCGTACTATGTTGCGAGAGCGAGACAGGGACGAATTGGACTTAGCTGTGACCGACCCAACCAAGAGAAAACAAGGCGGACTTATGGGGAATCGAACCAGGGACCTCTGACTAGAAGCCGCTTCGCTCTGCCGACTGAGCCCTCCTTCTCCCATTTTCAATCAAGTTCTGTGAAACATGTGGCTCACACCGTCTGTGAGGGAGAGAGAGGGCATGTAACGCTAGTCTGACTTTCTGTATTGTAACAGAACTATGACTGCTCTTTCCTTGAATTTCATTCCTCACCGCCCCCGGAGGAAGAAGAATCAATAGTTGTCCCTTTACCAATTACGTCAGTTTGCCCCTATATAAGTATATAATAAGTATAGAATTGTTCGGCAGAGATTTATTCACTGATAGATTGATACATGCTAAGGCTCAAAAGATTTTTCAAAAAGGAAAACCTTTGGTAATAAAATCTACAATATCACAGGCTAGCTTTAATAGCATGAACACTAACTCTTTATTTGGTTTCAGGCCTCTAAATCAAAACCACTCTCTAAAATCAACTCCTTGGGAAAATATGTCTCACCTTACTTCACCACTTACCCTCATTTGCTCCAGCACATCCCCATCGAAGATCGTGTTTCGCTTTCGGCTCCGGAAAATCGCGAAGCCGACCGGAACGAGACGGTTTTGGCTAAATAAATCAAAATTATGACCAGACTGCTCGGGGAAGTATTTCTCCACTGTAGCTCGATCGTCGATAGCTCTAGAGTGCATCGGTGCGTACAGGACCTCTAAAAATTCGAAAGATGAAAAAATCCACATCAGAATAGTCAGGGCTCATTTGCATAGGCAATGTAAATTGATATCTAAAACCCAGGGCCGCGTTACCCATTACGCTGATAAGGCTGTAGCTTAGGGCCCCGCGACTCAAGGGGACCGCGCTTGCAAACACGACGTTTAAAAAATGCTTTTCAACAACAATAAAAACTGTCCTCTTGTTGAATTGTTGTTGTTGTCTGCTTTATGTATTACGGTTGTTTGTACAGTTGTTATTGGTGTTGTTGTTGTTGATATGTATGAGAAGGATGTAGAATGATGCTACCGTTGTTGTTTTTGCTGCTGTTGTATTTTGACTACGCCTAAGCACTAAGCCGAAAACTATAAAATTCTAACCTACATTTCCAGGAAGGAAGCTGAATGCAATTAACCAATTCACTGTTTAAAATAGATGCTTTGGATTTCAAGACGCCAAAGCGCGTGAATACAAAGATTTTTCTCGGTATCTCCAAAGTTTCCATTCTTATAGACAGCTTGCAAACTGAAAAAAATGGAGAAGAGACCGGCTTTTTAATTTAGAGTCAACGGGGAAAGTATTTTGCCAGTGTTGTAAATTACTCAGCAACACTGCGAGACTGCTTTTACTTCAGCACTCAACGACTGGAAAAACGTTAAAAAGCGATTGTCCTTGCATGAAAACAGTGATGCCCATCGCAAAGCTGTAAATAACTTTCATGTCTTTGGAAAACAAAGTAGGATTTCATTTCACAACTGAAAGTAGAAGTTGAATACTGGCGTCTCGTTTAAAAAAGGAAAGTGTCTATCATAGAATTTTGTGTGAAAGAGCACTGAAGAGTGAATATTTAGTAGTTGCAGCATCATTTTTCGGATTCCTTCAAACAATGTGCAATTTCTATCCAAGTTCTACACATCCACGCGGCTTGCTTGTGAAACGTATAGATGACCTTAAACCCAAATCATTGTCAGGAACTTGTTGGCTTTCCCGACATGATGCAATAGTACTATTGAAAATCCAACTACAAACATATTTTAGCATGACTGCTTAACTTCTCTCCTGATATCAAAGAATCTCATCAAACGCGTGATGAGGCACAACAATATGGAACATTTTAAATTTTCGAGTGAATCGAAGCCACACCTTTCGTCGACGAGTCTTACTACCAATACAGAAGCATTGCAATACGCAAGTGCTTCCACGGCCAAACGAAAGATGTTGAAGCGTTTTCAACGCACCAGTAGCAGTTTGGAATAAACACCTTCCTTGTCACCGCTTACTGTCTTTTGTCTGAACTTGTAAAACGAGAAGACACCTACAAGACTCAGGCTCAAGATGTTGACATTCTCATCTTCACAAGAAGCCTGACACAATCATTCGAGACACAGCATCTCGCACCCAGCAGCAACATGAGGATGATATAAGGTATGAGTTTTCATAGTGTATTGTGTATTTCTTTAGATAAAGTAAGCCACCACGAAGCAAACAACCCATATAAATTTTGGATTCCTCATACTTTATTACAGAAACAGATCTATACATTTGCTTTTCGTCGCCTTAATCCACATTAATGGCGGGTGCCTTTTACATCATAGTTTTCCCTCAGAACGGGGTTACAATGCGGTAGTAGTAGCATCAACGCCATCGAGGGGCCCCGCGGCCTATGAACAGCCTAGGACCCCGCACTTACTTAACGCGGTCCTGTAAAATCTTGCATTCATTAAAAAAACAACAACGCATTAAAATGTCTAATAACATAAACACTGATCAAAAAATATTATATACAAATAAAAGATAACCGACCTTTGTGTTTTTATGCTACACTATTTTTCTTCAATTATCTGTGCTGTCGTAACGTCTTTTGTCAATTTTGCTTACATTTGCACGAATCATACTACTATTGACAATGTTGGGTATGAAGTAATTCAACACTACATTTAGACTGATGTTTTCTCTCTTCAATTTCAGTATCATAGGAAAGAAACTTGAGAGACGAAGACATTAAATTCTTTCGTTATTATTTTTTTTTACCACTGTCCATCTCAGGACTCAACTTGAGGATGCCGACCGAGAGCGCCGCACAGACCAATTGTAAATTACTCAGCAACACTGCGAGACTGCTTTTACTTCAGCACTCAACGACTGGAAAAACGTTAAAAAGCGATTGTCCTTGCATGAAAACAGTGATGCTCATCGCAAAGCTGTAAATAACTTTCATGTCTTTGGAAAACAAAGTAGGATTTCATTTCACAACTGAAAATATAAGTTGAATTCTGACGCCTCGTTTAAAAAAGGAAAGTGTCTATTATAGAATTTTGTGCGAAAGAGTACTCCCTCTACGTGCTATGACCCATAATTTGGATATGTACATTTCTTGGAATGTTAGAATCAATGACTGAGTTTGAGCCATTCCTAGCAGATCACATAGCAACAAAGGACGTGGTCAAGCGTCATATTCATCATCGTCTAAAAATTAGCTTTCACATTAAAGGAAAAGCACTTGCATGGTTTGAATCTTATTTAAGATCTCGGAATCTCCGTGTAAAAGTTGGAACTTCTTATTCTGAGGAGGTTATTTTACAATTCAGAGTTCCACAGGGTTCCGTATTAGGTCCTATTCTTTTTACAATTTAAATGCAGACCAAAGCAAACAAAATAAAAAAAATAAAATATGAAAAAAAAACAAAAAACAGAAAATAAACAAATATACAAAAATTAAAAAATAAAAAAAACAAAAATTATTATTAAAAACAACAAAAAAATGAAAATCAAAACTAAAAACATGGATGACAAAAAATAAGAAACAACTCAATGAGACAAAGACTGAAATTGTTTTGTTTGGAAAGCCATCTGACATTAAGAAGACTGACAAAAAGGTTTTGGAAATAAATTCAAGTTTTGTTTTACCATCTCAAAAGGCAACGAATCTAGGCATTATTTTTGATCAAAGTAAGTCTAACTATGAGTGATCAATTCAGTTTATTGTGTAAAACTTTATATTTTGAGATAAGTCGTATCAGTCTTATAAGAAGATACCTGACCTTTGATGTCACTGTAAAATTAATGGTGTCTCTGGTTCTATCCAAACTGGATTATGACAATGCACTACTCTCTGGTCTATCGGTGGACCAACTAAATAAACTTCAAAAAGTTCAAAATCACGCGGCCAAGGTAATTTACAAGAAAAAGAAAAATGAGCATGTAAAGCCCCAATTAAAATCATTACATTGGTTGAAAAAAAAAAAAAGAATTGAATACAAGATAGCTATAACAGTTTTTAAATGCTTAAACAATTTGGCCCCACAATATTTACAAGAACTTTTGCACCTTAATCTGAGCAAGGCATCTCGCTCTCTAAGATCTACAAATGACAAAACTTTACTCTTTACGCCTAAAACTAATTTAAAATCATTTGGCGACCGGTCATTTCAGTTTCAGGGACCACATGTTTGGAATTCTTTTCCACGAGAGATTAGGGAGAGTGCAAGCCTCGAGACCTTTAAAAAAGATCTGAAGAGTCATCTTTTCAAACGTGTTTTCAGTTCTTAAGTTCCTATTTTACTTGTTTTTACCTGTCGGTCTTTTACGTAGATTGTATAATTCAATTCCATTTACACTAGTTATTAAATATTGCATCT
>RQTK01001586.1:49586-67538 GCA_003991915.1 Elysia chlorotica
CAGAGAGAGACAGAGAGAGACAGAGAGAGAGACAGAGAGAGACAGAGAGAGACAGAGAGAGAGAGAAAGAGAGAGAGAGGTGGGGAGGGAGGGAGGGAGAGAGGGAAATAGAGAAAGAGGGAAAGAGAGAAAGAGATAGAGAGATGTCAGACGTATTGGGTTTTTCTTTTTTTTTTTCTTTTAGCTTGAACAGTGTTTAGGATAGAGACTCACCGAAACAATTGTAACACCATAACATACTGATATTAGTGACTGGAGGAAACGCAAGTCATCTCCTTCTTGTTCTCCGATGCTGTTGTGTTTCACACCAATCCCCTCCACAGAAACAATTGCTGCAGTTTTCTCTAAGTCATCTAAGGATCCGTATAACTTGCTTTGTAAGTGCGTTAGTTGGCTCCATACAGTTCTTCTGATATCTTCATGGTTATTGCAGTCTTGTAGCACTTGCTCTACAATGTCTGCTGCTGCGCTACATGAGCACAGGCCCGACTGTCCGATTTTGTAAATTTTATACATGTGGTACCTTAGTCGGTTGTGCCAAGTTCTGAGACGGAATATCACTGTCTAGGATTGTCTGTTCAAACTATAAAACTGTCATGCGTGTTGTGTTTTGGATGACTTTCTTTCTATTTGTCTTTTCTCACATTCTTGAAGATGATTTCGGCTTTATAGAAGGTGAGATCAATTTGTACTTGCTCCAATCCAGAACTTCTGCGTGTCAGGCCATTGGCTCTTTCATTGTCATATATAGTGTAATGTTCTGGGATCCATTGCAAGATCTGACATTATTAATTTTGTGTAGAAGTTCACTGATGTAGTTTAACTCTGTAGTTAGAGAATCCTCCAGTTTATCGTGGACCAATTTTGCTTCACTCAGAAGCACTATCTGTTCTTTTGTTTTCTCCAGGGGTATTTCTTTCTCCAGGATACACAGTGCTTCTTTAATAGCTTCTAATTCCACATTGTAGTTTGTGCTATGAGTGCCAGTGGGTATGAAAATTCTACAATTTTCCCATTTGGGTTTTCAATGTATACTCCACTTCCTCCATTTGAGATGACATTTTTTGCAGACCCATCGGCGTATACTCGAGTCCAATATATACTAGGATACTTTTCATTCAAATATGTGCATCATGTTAGATCTCTGAATAACACGTGATTTTCGACGTGATGAGCGTGAGTGGATCAGATTTACCATGAATGTAGATTTCCTTATTGCAGTAAACACTGAGAATAAAACAAACATAAAATATTCCCAAGAAAAAATACGAGCAATGATAATTGGGATTTTCTTGTCTTGTCCTCCCAACATACCGGTACTACTGTTATCCACGGATCATTAACGTTGGTCCCATTATTTTATCCCAACTTTGAGGTCGAAGGGCGCCAGCTCATATGGCTGCTGGATCGAAAAAGTAAATACCCCAACTTTGTTTTGTAACTGTTTACATTTTCTGTCTTTGTCCACTAGTTACAAGTAAACAATATTCTCACAGTTCTTGGTACAGTGAATATACCTGAAAAAAGCTATCTATTTTAGTTATGTACCTTTCCTTAGCTTGAAAAAGCCATCGAGGAAAAATGTTATCCACCTTATTATACATCTAACAGCAGCACCATGATAGAGAAAGAAGATATCTTTGTTATCGCCATCTAGTAAAACAGAGAGCCAAAGCTAATATTGAAGTAGCTGGCGACGACTTTCGACCGATAAGACAAAGATGATAGTGGGGCTGGTACTACAGACCGAGGTTAACGCAAGGTTTTCTTATTATTTTCTCAAGAAATGTTTAGGTATTGGACATTGATCATCTTATTGAAAAAATCAACATAACACCTCCGCCCCTTAAAATATAAATCACATAAAAAAAACAATTAAAAAAAAACAAAAAAACAAAAAAAACAACCAAAAAATAGATACACATACAAAAACACACACACACACACACACCAAAACGTACAGCCCAAGAACAAAAAATGTCTATTACATTTCTTTAAAAAAGCTTTAAATATTAAATTAATGTAAATATTGCAGTAAAGCAGATCAACCTCAAACAAAGCAGATGGGATTGCTTATACTAAGTCTTGTTAATGTTTTTATCAATTTTTTATCAATAGCTCATTGAATCAACCCATTCAGCACAGGGATTTTATGTAGCTGATGCAAATAATAAGCAAAGTTTTACGACAACACCCTCAAGCTGTAGAAGACAATAAAATAGCCATTCGAACAACTCAGAAAGATGTCCATTGAATAATCATGCTGATTAATCATTTGGCTAAACCCTTTTGTTTGGCAGTCAGGTAAGTTTAGGCTGCTTCAACAGGTTTGAGCTGTAGCTTTTCCCTTCTACAAAGAGTGCTCTATAATGTGTTCACTGTTATTGAATCCTTTGTATTGAAGCTTGAAAAAGCTTTCATTACACTTTGATATTAGACAGTTGGTACCATCATACACTTTTTAGCGAAAGAAAATTGTCAACTTAATGTTTGTCAAAACACCCTTTTTAAAAGTTTCGGTTTTGTTTGCTTGCTTCAAAATCTTTGCATGTTCTCATTCAAACATACAAAGACGCAGTAACAATAAGAAAAAATACCACCCAACAAAATTTACACATCACTGAGGAAAAAATCCCAAAACAAATATACATAAAGAGATTGAGCATTCGGATATATTCCAAAACCTATAATGTTAAATCTTGTGTTACTGATTTGGTATTATCTGAGGGAACTTCAACTAAAAATTTTAGTGTATCTGTGACTATAAAGGTTGAAAAAAGACAACAACACAAAAAGCAACAACAACAACAATAACAAACAAACAAAAAGATTACCGCTGAAATCTTTGATCAAACAGTAGAATGAACTAGTCTTCTCGTTCTATATCATATTTGTGGCAGTCATATACTTTGGGTGAATTTTTTTTTTATAAAACTTTTTTTTCCAATTTACCTAAATTACAAGTCCTAGTTCTTTGTGCATAGAAATGCTAGAATCTATTATTAATCTTGTACAAAGTCTTACCTTTAGCAGTAAGTTAAGGTTCTCTTCCAGTTCTCTATTCCGAAAAAAATGCAAACTGTTTTCCCCTTTCTCTCTTTCACTCAGACATGTATCCCGTGCTGTGGCTGTGACAATGGTAGTGTGTGACGGGGCTAACTAATTTCCCATCTCTTAATTGTAAGATGTCAATCGATTTGATGTTTGTCATGAAGGCGAGGAGCTGTTAATTAATAATAACACACCTAGGTGTAGTCAGAGACACATGAATGACGTTGTTTCTCCCACGTTTCCCTCGGTAAAATGCTCTCTGACACACTTAAACGCAGAATGTGATAGTGGACTAATAAAAAATATTAATTTGATATAAAAGAGGATAAAAGAGGAAAGGGCGCCAATAGCTTAGCTTTGGACCGATGAGCTGGGGGTTTGTGGTTCGAACTTCAACTGCTGTTACCCGTCTCGTTGAAGGATTCTTCGGGATACTCGGAGGCAGAAAGTTAACCAGACAGTGCTTTCTACTTTTTGAATGATGGAGATCTATTAGCATAATATTGATGGATGGTAAAAATTATTAATAATAAATAACAACAACAAAAACAACAAAAACGACGAAAATAAAAACAAACAAAACAAAAATAAAAAATACAGCATCAAGTTAACAAATACAACATCAAACAAATCAATACAAAATAACAGACAACAAAAAAAAACAACAACAAAAAAAACAACAACAAACAAACAACAAAAACAACAACAACAACAACAACAACAACAACAACAACAACAACAACAGACAGTCACAAACGAACAATACCATGATGTAGAAGATAAAGTTACCGCGCGATAGAGGGGTAGATAGGATTACACGTTAAATATTCTATGAAAATAATTCGTAGCTACATTCATGTACATATACAAATTGTTGCCTTTCCGGTGCTTCAACTTGATATGGAAAATGGTTGATAGAGTCTCAAGTAAGGGACAAAGCAAAATAAAAGGACCCGTAACGATATATACAATAACAACAAAACAAACAAATATCACACAACTAAAATAATGACAACAAAAGAGTAACAAAACTTATTATAGCTACAAAGGAAATTAATTGTAAAACTCAAGCCAAATTAATGTGAAAAACAAAACACACAAAAACCCAACTAAAAAAGGAGGTAGTGTTTTATTGCTTGACAATATTTCGCTCCTACTTCAGGGTAAAAAATGTACGAAATCAAGGTAAAAGAACTATTCGTAAAATAGGAGCACAGTTGTGGAACAATAATACTTATATAATCTTCGTGAAAAGTTACACATTAACGAAACATGCTATTGGTCAACACTGTTTTGATTTTTATTTACAAACCAGTATTCTAAAAAGGTACAATGAATTTTGTGTATGATAATGCGCATTAAAAGGGTCAATGACAGCGCATTGCAAAATTTATTTTATTAAATATGCGTTGGCAATAGGTCCGGTGGGCTTTGAAAACAGCAAGAGGGATTGACCTCTCAGTAAGTCGCCTACTCCATGTACAAAACCAGATTCTCTGGGGAGTCATTTGTAGAGACTGTGTTGCATACCTATTTGCAACACCCTTTTCCCTCTCTTCTCTGTATGCCCCCCTTCCAATATTTCTTTTTCTCTTTCAGTCTCTCGCTCTATCCACCTTTTTCCTTTTTCTGTCTCGCTCTCCCCCTCCCTCATCTCTGTCTGTCTGTCTGTCTGTCTGTCTGTCTGTCTGTCTGTCTGTCTGTCTCTGTCTCTGTCTCTCTCTCTCTCTCTCTCTCTCTCTCTCTCTCTCTCTCTAACCTAATACGGTATTCAAGCTATCAGACACCGATTTATAAATATTAGAAATAAATGGCAACCTGACATAAATAATCTCGTTACCATTAAAATTTTTTGGTTGCGTACCGAATTATTAAACATAAATCTATTAATAGAATAATTATGCAACTAAATTTTGATCGCAACAAAATGAATAAAATAAATTAAAAAAGGAAAGTAGAGATATCAAACCTAATGTTGCTCCATTCAAACTCAAAGCAGAGGAGAGGATTAAATGAAAGAAAAAAAATCGGGCTCGATGATTATGCTTTGTTGTGCATATTTTAACTTTTAAATTTAAGGGGGAATCTTCCCCCTGTTCCATCTTTGTAGATCGCTATGGATCCTCAATACTAACATGCATCAAATATGATAATCCACTTTCATCGCAAAACTCTTGAGTTCTGTCATAATGAGGACTTTTAGGTAGGGTGGTTATAATGACATTGTACAGTTTCCTCAAACGCAATCTGTCTGAGGTACTGGAGTTATTTTCCTATTGGACGCAGAACCGGAAGCAACACTCGCCTCCTCGGAAGAGGGAAGCGGCTGTGCGACCAACTCAATGTTGTTGTTTGCCGTTTTCTCTATCCTAATGCGGGAAGTCGGCCCAATGACGGAGAGTATCACTGGAACGAGCTGCCATTTAGAATGGGACCTGAAGCGTGCACAATGGCGTCCATAGCGCGGGCCTGGCGACTCGTCCCTTCAGACACCATGTAGGCCGTGCACACGTGTGAGCTGAAATACAATGTATAACTATGAACACAGAGGCAAAAACAAACAATATTAGATGAGTTGAAAACACATAGTGCACTGTCACATAAGAAATGACCAAAGGATACTTCCATACTTCTATTGTATTATAAACATCTTGGTGTACTCCCGTTGTTACCGAAAATCTACTTTCTGGGTCCTAAAGATATATAGATTCTAATGCAATCTGTACTGTGGAAAGTTCAACTAACAACTTTTTTTACAACTCTTGGCTAAATCGCAACTTTCTGCAAATTTTGTTGATTTTGCAACTGTTTGCTATTTTCACAAATTTTAAGCAACATTTCGCAACTTTAACGAAAAATACAATATTTTCCTGGGTATTTTTCACATATAAAAAAAATGTAGTGCTCATTGTGGACTCCCCGCCTCGATTTTTGCCCATCTCCACAGACTTATTCAATCACTTGAAAATTATAAAACAATTTTTTATGAACCACTACAAATCAGATTAGGGACATGCTGATCATAACTTTTTGAAAAGCAATGTTTTTTTTAGACCTTTTATATTATATAAAAATTCAATGTATCCCGCCCGCAAAGGCCAATCTGCATTACTAGTTTAATCGCTTTCCTCTTCCTTTTTGTGAAGGATTATACGGGATCGTCTTTGTTAACTTGGACATTCTTATCGAACGACGTTATCGCGGAGTGAGCAATGATATGGGGTGAAGGTGCTTTCCAGTTAATTTGATATTCCCGCACCTATTTAAGTTGACAATCAGGGAGACTGTGATTGGGAAATGTTAAGAAAATCTTTGTTCGATATAATTGTATAGCAGTTTTCGGAGCTCCTCATCTGGATTCGAGAGGCCGAACTGCAGGCGTTAAGAGCAAGTTCAAACCGATTGTTCGAGCCATTGAGCCGCCCTTGTCGCAAAGAACTTTTGAGTCTTAAGCAGCCACAGTCTGAATGCTGGTATTGAGAATAACCTCTGTATTTTTTTTCACGTTAACTAGGAATTAGAGATCTGAGATTGTAGCCTTTGAGCACTGATGTAGCCTTGTGAGGCCAAAATAAATTAATGTAAAACATAACATTGTAAAGGCATTGCGACAATATATATTATATTCACTCTGAATTATTGAACTGAAGTTTTTCAGCTGTAAAATAAGTAATCCTACTTTTCTATGTTACCTGTCACATATTTACATTATTTTGATCTTAAATGGCATGTGAGAATACTAAAGGAATTTAGAGCTGCACAATCATGATCATATTATTATCCGAGTTCACTCTGCTGGGCAGTCTCAATTTGGATGGCTTAGTGAATAAGTAACGTCAGGGACAGTAATAATTTATGTTTATGTTGATCATAAAGATTCAGAAATGTTAAATGAAGCGTTTATTAATGTGAATAGGGAGTTTCATGGTTGAGCACAAGTCATAAAGTAGCGAATTCAATCTACGAACCCATATTAGTTTTGTATTGGTATAATACATTGAACTTCAGTCAATGTGACACATAGATGATCTAAACTCGAGATGACTATGTAAGCTAACGGCAAAGATTCGGGAATGGTCAGAAAAATATTATAATGGTAGTCCCATGTGTGATCTATTTTTAGGGTGATCTACATGGCCACGAAAATGTGATTTATAGACTATGACATACTTGGATAACTAGCGCACCAGTAAATCTAATAACGTTAGACAATGATAAGTAGAAGGAGATCTAACTTGAGTTATTGTTTTTGTAAGAGTTTATTAGCGGTTGTAATAATATCACAGTGTTTGTCAATGTGTAAGCGACATAGCGAATAACCGATTAACTCATACAATGTTTCTATTACATGTTATTGGTAGGAGATTGAATGTCTTAATATTGTTTAAAAACTTACTTCCAGTGGCTACAAAAGGAGCTACTGGCTGGGGTTTTGGTTTAGATTAGTTTTCGGTTAGTTATAACATTTCAGATATATTTTTAATTCTGTTATTTTTATTGACTGCAATAAATTATAAAACTTACGAAAGTACAGTTTTATTCCTTTCCTGAATACCTACCCGTTGTGCCTTACCATAAGCCACACTACTCATACTAGGTGGCTTAGTTGGAATTCGCTAAGTTTACTCATATAACAACACGGATTCTTGGCGTTGTCGGACAACTTACATTTTCATCACGCACACACTACTCTCTCTCTCTCTCTCTCTCTCTCTCTCTCTCTCACACACACACACAGTAATTTACACTAAACACGTCAAGCACCCGTCTAGTTGAGAACTCGCACCTTAGTGGTTTGAGGATTTGAAGGACGGACAGGAAATTAGAGTAGCTGCGTCTGCAAGTCAACACTATAAAGACCAAACTTTCAATGGGTTCTCCTTGATTAGCGAAAAACTCCATGTCTGTCTATTCGTCTTTGTTCCTGTCTCTGTCTCCACCTCTCTGACTGTTTATATCCATTTTCATTAAGTAAGAGGCTCTCTGTTACTTATTCTCACACCCTGTTGTTCCATAAACTATATTTTCAATCTTGTTTGAGCGAGGCTTCCAAAAGTAGAGGTAAGTCATTGACGTAGACAACAATTTGTATTTGGAGTCCAAGTGAACTATACCATTAAGATAGTATAACCAGTTGGATCATTTCTCATCTTTGCAGTGTATGCTGAGTGGGCTGAACAAAAATGATATCCGACTATCAATCTGAACGAACTATTGTAATGATGTATTAGATATAGATCACTATTACCCTTATTACGCTAAAACGAGTTCACTTCGATCATTTCGGTGACTTGGCCTGTTCTTTCTAATGGAGGCCTCGTGTTTGAGCCACTAACTTAATCTCTGTCCAGTTGATTAACAAAACAACAACAACTACTTCTAGTTCCCAACCCACCATCACACTCAATTCCTACCCCCACCCCCTCACTTCATTTTTTAGAATTTTAATGGTTAAAGCAATTTTCCAAGCATAAACTGGCAAAAAAGTTTTGGATGCCTGACTTTTGACTTTTCACACACTTTCTCTCTTTCTCTCAATGTCTCTCTTTTTTCCTCTTTGACTTTCTCTCTTCTCTCTCTCTCTCTCTCTCTTCTCTCTCTCTCTCTCTCTCTCTCTCTCTCTCTCTCTCTCTTTCTCTCTTCACCATCCATGTTCTTTTAGTTCTATGTATCTTGATTATGTACTTATTGAAATTGTTTTGTGATGAGACTACAATTATAATTGTTGTATCATTCGTGTTTATCACAACACACATGTATTAGTCAGCAAAAAAAAACAACATAAGCAATTATAAAATTGTCCACTTTGCAATTGCATAAGCTTTTTTTTTTCATTGATTCTCAAAGGGTTAAATTTTGCCGCAGATTTTTGCAACTTTTTTCATTTTTGGTTGCAACTTTTTGCAACTTTTGCCACTTTCAATCACAACTTTCTGGGGGACATTGTAGTACACTTGTTTTGCGGTTATTATTTTTTGCGTAAATGGAGGAACCAGTTATTCTTAAATCTCTGAAATGTTTGAAGCCATTTTGATGGCATTTTTGTATTGTAACTTGTTAACTTAATGGGACTTCTGCCCTTTTTCTTTCGCTTGCAAAATACTGAAATATTGTTTGTGGAAATAAAACCTGCAAATACATGACGGTGGATTTGCTATCCAATGCTCGTAATATGCATAACTTTCTCACCAAAAGTCCACTGAGAAGCCAACACTCATGATTAGGTGGATCATGGTGACGGAGCTGAGCGTGAGGTCCCAGTGCGCCATGAAGCCAAACACCCCGACTAGGATGGAGAGGACCTGCAGCATGACCAGAGCGACGATGACAGGCTGGGGCAGGAACACGATGGTCACCACCAGCATCACTGGGGACAGGGGGGATCGGTTAGGTCTTGGGCTAAGTTTGCGCTCTGTGGTTAGCAATACTTCCAAAGGATATAGTGAAAAGTGAAAGTAAACGGTTTGACTCATTTTATAGCTGGATAAAAAAAAACAACAACCTACTGCAATGCCTTTAAAAAACTGTAATTCTTTTTTTTCCAAAATGCACGATGGTGGGAAGATTTTAAGCATTATAATGAGCCATATACGAAATAGAACATACAGTATCAATACTTGACACAGTGATATGTAATAATGAAAAAAAATGACTGTGTCTGTCACTACTATTAGTATTAAAAAATTGATTATTATAATGTATGTTATTGGCAAATACCTGCTGTTAAGCTTATGAGGAAGAAAACTGCGAATTATTAATTCACCTGCAAAAGTGACGCCAACCGTCTTTAATGTGCTCCACAAGATAATCACATACTGTTCTATGATGACAAACAGTGGGGAATAGGCGAACACATCTGCTGGGGAGGCGTCTGCGATTTCCCTCGCCGCTGTCATCATATCGGCTTCGTCGTTGGATGTGAGTAACTGTGGGAATCATGGTTATCCTAGGAAGTTAACTCAAGGATGTAGGCAACATGTTTGAAATATTTATGAGGTAAACTGTGGTGAAAAAACAACCTCTCAAATGTAACAATGCTACTTCAACCATGATTTATTTGTTGTAAAAGTTGATAAGTGTAAAAAAAAAAAAACAATAACTATCAACGATTAAAAATTCTGACCAGTAGGCCGAAAGAGTAAAATATTGGCCATTGAAGACTTAATTATGCTCTTATTATTTCGATCAACATTTTTCATAATGATAAATATGAATTCTTTTCTTAACTGAAAGCATCCCTTAAAAGTAAAAACCATTCAAAATATGATGCACAATGACTTTGTCTTGACGTAAATGACACATTATTTTATGATAAAAAAAATGTAAAAAGAACAAGCAGATTCTATGGCCAAATGTCAATAATATATTTTCATTATTCTGATAGCTGCATTGAGAGTGTGTGTTGAAGTTGAGTAACGTCAATTCATAAAACAGAAGGAATAGTACCTGATGTGTTAAATTAATATCTTAACTGATTATCTCCTTTTAAATGGGTTAATATTACTGCGCACAATTATAAAAGCAAGGGTTTAACTTTATGGGAATCCCTTCAAGTACTGATTATTTTCTATATGAATCGCGAAAAAAAAACTAGTATGAGAAACCTTTGCAGTGAAGACGTGACATCTAGATGCCAGAACTGTTTGGTTTGTAGAGTCGAACACAACGTCATTGTTGAACTGCGTCTGGACCTGCAAAAAGCCGTGCAGGCCCTGGATGAAAGCTGAATCAGACGATGTGTTGTAGAAAGTGGTTTCGGCCAGAGAAGTCAACCAACAGCTCTCAATCTCTGGGTCGAAAGATTCATGTTGATGCACTGTTGATAGAAGGCCCCTCATGTTCTGGTGTAGCCAAGACAGAAAAAAGACCATCATTTTTAAGGGCTTAGTTCGTTTCATAACTGAATTGTTTATTACTGCTTAACTGGCTGTACACAGGAGATAAAATGCCCCGATGTGCTAGATTAACCCCCCCCCCCAAATCTATGCAACCACGAGTAGGATTTTTGTCACAGGAAAATTGTATTTAGGTGTTACGGTCAATATTTCTAAACAAGACTCGCTTTACAGAATGAGCATTTGATAAAATTGCTTTGAAAGAGAATAATAGCTATATTTTTTTCATAACACGCCTACAAAAGCTTAATCATATACAATGGCTGTATGGTTGAATGCTTTCGATGCGTTAATATACGTAATCTAAACTGTTTACACGCAGAGCTAGAATTTGGTAGCGTTTTTGACAACTACCATGTATGTTCGCAAATCATTGCGAAAACCACAACTGCCACCACCACAACAACCACCACCACAACCATCACCATCATCCTCATCATCATCATCATCATCATCATCATCATCATCATCATCATCATCATCATCATCATCATCATCATAGCAGCAAAAATAAAAAGTCACCCCCCCCCCCCCCAAATCTATGCAACCACGAGTAGGATTTTTGTCACAGGAAAATTTAGGTGTTACGGTCAATATTTGTAAACAAGACTCGCTTTACAGAACGAGCATTTGATAAAATTCCTTTGAAAGAGAATAATAACTATTTTGTTCATAACACGCCTTCAAAAGCTTAATCATCTACAGTGGCTACATGGTTGAATGGGGGGCGCGGTGGCCCAGGGGTAGAACATCGGCTTCTGACGCAAAAGGTCCCGAGTTCGAATCCTGGCTGTTGCAATCCCTACTGGTTGGGTCGGTGTCAGTATAATGTGACCAGCTGAGACATGGTATCCCCACTCTGTCTCGTGTGTGGCAGCACATAAAATTGTCAGACGTCCGTCTTGGGGCCCGTCCACGATATAGCCATAAGTTGCTGATGTTGGACGTTAAAAACCCAACCAACCAACCAACCAACCAACCAACATGGTTGAATGCTTTCGATGCGTTAATTTACGTAATCTAAACTGTTTACACGCAGAGATAGAATTTTATAGCAAATCATTGCGAAAACCACCACTGCCACCACCACCACCACCACCACCACCACATCATCATTATCATCATCACCACCACCATCACCACCACCACCATCATCATCATCATCATCATCATCATCATCATCATCATCATCATCATCATCATCATCATCATCATCATCATCATCATCACATCATCATCATCATCATCATCATCATCATCATCATCATCATTATCATCATCATCACCATCATCATCATAGGAGAAACAACCACAAAAATACAAAAAAAACAACAACCGCAAAGAACTAACTTCAACAACTAACTTTTGATTTTCAGATATCATTTAATTAGGGATAAAAGCGAAGCATTTCCCTTTACAAAAAGTTGTTGCCCATTCATTCCTTTTTCTGCCCTTGTTTCCATTCCTAGATCAACAAAACTACTTAGCAAAATGGGTCTTCCAATAAAATTATCAGATATTACAAATCAGATTCGGCGCGCTTTTTTCATTTTAATTAAACGCCCTCCTCATTGCTGATCACATAGGCACAGTGTTAAATTGAAGAGGTTCAGTAACAGCTTATTGGCTTACCTGCAGTGAATCTGCGCTGGAGTATTCCCTAGCTCCTATTGAAACAAATGATACCGTGAGCCATGAACCAAAATCCTGCTCTATCCAAATCTGTGAAAAGGAAGTCAGTTATTACAAAACTATCCCATTTTTTATAGAAAGAAAATGTCATATCAAACAAAACAAGATCTGCTTGCTCTGCCTAGTTCAAGACTATTATCATATAGACAGTTTATCATAAATACTGGACAATTTAACTTTTTGAGTCTGCCAAATTTATTGAAAACAACTCTTTGAAATGAGTTTGAAATATTGAACCACTAATAAATCATTTACCTAACTGATGCTACTGCCTAGAAGATAAGAAGCATTATTTCACCACAATTTAAACAATCGCACACTATTGTCATCTGCTTGTAAGAATTACGTTAAATTAAGATTAATAAAATAGTGTGTCTACATTTGTTGTGTATATATCATTGATTAATTTTGCGACATATTGATGAAAACATCGCGTGACATTCTCTCATCCACATGCCAAACACGCCCTCTCTAAATCTTTCTCCTCCACTATAATACGAATCAAAGGCTCTCAAGTCTACGATTCGATGGCTGTAAGTTTTATGTACAGGAGATTCGTGTCTTTGTTTATTCATCTTTTATCGAATTTTCATCATTAACTTGTTAACGATGACAGAGTCTGGGGAACTTGGCAAGTGGCGCTATGGTTAAAGCCTCTGGCATTATGGAGGAAGGACACAAGGTGGAACTCTTCGGGCGTATTTTACACGTTTCTTTGTCCAACATATACTATTAATGAAGATTATTTCAACTAGATTTATTTGCAAAAGAAAATTCGAAGATTTAGTCACGTAAGAAATACCAAAATGAAAAAAAATCACAACAAAAAAACAAATAATAACGAATTCTTTGAAAAGATGGCTTTGTGGGGAACCAAACATTTAATTTTGATTAACAGGTTTGGCTGCTCCTTTTTGCACTCCGCTCCTCATTCAATCCCTTCCTCACACACTGGTCTATAATTAATAATAATCTGGCGAAATACAAAAACTATGGTTCAATAAAATGAAATGAAATATAAGGTAAAATTAAGCAACAACTTACAAAGTATTTGTATAAATAGGATGATGTCAGCACTATGTTCTTGAGGTCGAGTCCCTGTTGAAGCTTGGTACAACCCCAGATAGCTACGGCCAAGTAGATGGCAAACAGCAGCACTACCAACACCCGCACCGGCGTCATAATGAGCACTCTGAAATAACAAAATACAAGTTAAGAAAAGAAAATGAACAGAAAAAGAACAAAAGGACAAAAAAACTTATGAGAAAAGGAAAGCTCTCATTGTTGACATCTCGTGGGTTCCATACGGCGTTCATATAGAATAGAGCAATTGATACACAAAAATGAGTGTAATAACTTGACGTGCTACGTTGTACATGTACCTCACAGAACGAGGCGGGAACCAGAACTTCCTTTTAGCTGTTGACATTGTACTGACAGAGAGATCGTCAATAATCAGGACTCGTAGCGAACAAAGATGATAGAAAGGAACCTGCATCGGCGCCCAATCATAGCGCTACCTTAGACTCACAGACCAATGAACAAGCAGAAGACTCAGGTATCGTCTTACGAATATAGAGACCTGAACTAATCGAACCATCAATAGAGCCTGATCGTGGTCTTCTAGTCGTATGCCTCTGAGGACACCTGGGACGTGTAAGTTCATATTATACACATAATGACACCGATCTAATCAGTATAGAAAAACGCGGGGATCAGAGAGCAGCTCTAACCCACGATCTTTCAAACAATTCGCGCTCGCCCTTGGACTTCCACGCCCCTTGACATGTATGGATGAAAGTTTCCCTCCGCTTCTCTCTCTCTCTCTCTCTCTCTCTCTCTCTCTCTCTCCTCTTCTCTCTCTCCCTCCTTAGATTTAACGACTCCAAGATTCCCCTGGAGGATCCTATACGGCGAAAAATGTGTATAAATCTTTTCTTACTTTCTAAAGAGGGCCTGCGGTCCCTTCTCACAGATGCTCTGGTCCTGGGTGGGTCTCGTTGGGATCTGACCACCACAGACCATGGCATAGCAAGCCCCGCCCTTGGCCTGCAGTTGGTCACGTGACTCGTTCACTGGCAGGCAGGTCAGCGTGTGGCGCCGGGAGAACACGCGACGTCCGTGGAGCGTGAGGCATGCGCCGAAAATGGACGCGTTGCAGATGTAGCAGAATAAAATAGCCACCCCTAACATAACATTGAGAGAAAAAATACATTTGGTTTTAAAGAATGGTATAAATGTAAACAAATGGAGTCAAGAATAAGTTACGTTTCAAATCAAAGAGCATTAGTTGCTTTTAGTTACTGTACTGTAATACACATAAGAAAGACGAAAGTAAACTGAAGCAAAGACTAAATTTGTATGGAAGACATTTCAAAATTATATACTTTTTTCCCATAAGGCCTATCTGTAAGAAGACGTAAGAAAAGTCAGTCTAACAAGAGCTAAGCGTCATAGGTGGTTTCTTTCTGAATTTCATAGGGATCAGCAACTATCTGCACATTAATTTTTTTCTTTGCTCTCCAGTAATATACAAATGAACATTTGCCTAGTTTTACGCCCTCCCCCTCTCTCTCCAGGTTTTCCAAAGACGCAACTGAGGTTCGAACACTGGACCTCCTGTTCGTTAGTTAAGCACCCTAATGTTCGAAGCAGATTCTGCTGAAGAAATTTTTCAGGCCCATGTTTCTAAACGGTATCAAACGCCGCTGTTTCTCTACTGAAGACTGCCTGCAGTCTGTTTGTATTCTTTGAAACCAACAGACCGAAAATCAAACACCTGGAATGGGTATCAGACTAAGAAAATAATAATTATTGATTATTCTTCTTTTAAAGAATGTTCCACTTCAAAATTCCGCCAAAAATTTTCAGGACAACCGTTCGAAATAACCAAAAGTAACATTTCTTTATAAATTAATGACACATTAAGAACAAGTCTATATAATTAGGTGTTGTGGTAAAACTTTATCCACTTGCCTGTGTATATACAGAAGTTCTTAACACTGAGAAAACTACTGGTTGAGCCGACCAAAAAAGCCAGGAAATCTGTCACTGTGGAAAAATTACACTTGCGATTATTCTGTATTACTAATTTTTCTTACATATTTAGTTGTTTTCTTTTAATAAGAAGGACATTTTTTAAACAAAACAGAAATATAAAAAACGATAAATAAATGACAGACTGACAAGCAAACAACAACAACATTAACAAAAACGACAAGGCCAACAACAACAACAACAACAACAACAACAACAACAACAACAACAACAACAATGGTTCAGTTTTGGATTTGGGTCCAAAATGCCTTCATTTCTATTATAATCTTGATCTAGATCCACTACCTGCAGTGGACTGGGCATTGAAATTAACCGTACTTCCGGCTGAATCCAATGTGGCTGCTCGAGTAGTCACGAGAATTACAGGAATATAAAGTACAATGCGGAAATATTTTTTGGATTTCTGGTATATTCCTTATTGCTGTGGTTTACCTGAGGTGATTGTGATTCCGATCCCCGCCTTTTCGAAGACCGTGCCGATTCTCTCTGGCACAGTGAGGTCTTGCATGGACAGAGTCTCGCTCCACCCGCTCATCAGCAGAAACATGTCGTCCACGCCAATACCTGGAAGCAAAGAGATTATGGGTGGTTGTTACAACGGTGCTATAACTTATATCTCTCTTCTTTTGCACACTCATCTGCTTTTTATATTTGCTTGTTTCGTTCATATGTATCTTTGCTTTTCTTGTCTTTTTTCGTTGATACAATGCAACTCAACTATATACTTACTAAACTGTTATTGAAAGTAAAATATAATGAATGATCTACCCACATGAAGACAAGAGCAAAGTATTTTAATAGTGTTTGGTTTCCATACTTCCTCTTACCCAGGGCTAAGAGGGGCATGACTGCGACTATGTTCACGAACCGAACTCCCATGGCAGAGATCAAACCAAAAGCTCCCATGATGCCTAACGCTGTTGCCAGGACACCGGCATTAGCAAGGAACGCTCTGGTTGACACACAGTCCCCACCTGTAAGAAAGTAATTAGGGGTCAGTGAATCACTATACGCATCGCTCAAACAATCCTAACAGGCAGAAGGTGAAGGAATAAGAGGGAAAGGCAGACCCAGCAAGAGGTGGTACAACTACACAAACGAGGGACCCAGCTGGCGTTCATATAGAATAGAGCAATTGATACACAAAAATGAGTGTAATAACTTGACGTGCTACGTTGTACATGTACCTCACAGAGACGAGGCGGGAACCAGAACTTACTTTCAGCTGTTGACATTGTACTGACAGGACTCGTAGCGTAAACAACGATGATAGGAAGGAACCTGCACCGGCGCCCAATCATAGCGCTACCTTAGACTAACAGAGCCAATGAACAAGCAGAAGACTCTACACCTGAATGGCGTGTTTATGTTATCAGGTATCGTCTTACGAATATAGAGACCTGAACTAATCGAACCATCAATAGAGCCTGATCGTGGTCTTCTAGTCGTATGCCTCTGAGGACACCTGGGACGTGTAAGTTCATATTATACACATAATGACACCGATCTAATCAGTATAGAAAGACGCGGCGATCAGAGAGGAGCTCGAACCCACGATCTTTCAAACACAATTCGCGTTGGCCTTGGACTTCCACGCCCCTTGATATGTATAATGGAAATATTGATATAAACACTGTGAGAGGTTTAATACTGTTAACATTTTTTTTCGCATCCTAACAAAAATGTACTGAAAAAAATCGCTGAAAGTTGGGACATTTTTTTTATCAAATTGAATGACAGAAGTATTCAAAAACGAACAGACAGTACTATAATATTCATATCCTTCAAGTAAGAAACACAAATCAAAAGTATTAACGAATCAGCCATGTGGAAGATGGGTCAGAGACAAAAATCTATAAATTTAGATAGGTAAAATTTTAATGGACATATTAATTTTGCCAATGATATCAACTGAACACAAAGGCTTTAAGAAGACAAGAATGAAAATATGGAGTTTAGTATAATTATTGAGTTTCTGTAAGACGTTCTTTACTGAGTGGGATTGTCACCAGCAGCTGCGCCGTACCTGTGCTGGCTATGGATGCGTAGGCTATCATCAGGACGAAGGTGAGAGCCATCAGGAATGTGTCGCCTGCTGTGCTCTTATCGACTTCATCTTCTACTGACCGTAGGGATGAATAGCTAACCTTTGAAATTTTACATTTAGAACATGTTAACAATACTTATCACAAGAACAACAAAATCAACAACAGCAACAACAACAACAACAACAACAATAATTATAACAACAATAATA
>RQTK01001587.1:20326-34199 GCA_003991915.1 Elysia chlorotica
AGTAGTAGTAGTAGTAGTAGTAGTAGTAGTAGTAGTAGTAGTAGTAGTAGTAGTAGTAGTAGTAGTAGTAGTAGTAGTAGTAGTAGTAGTAGTAGTAGTAGTAGTAGTAGTAGTAGTAGTAGTAGTAGTAGTAGTAGCAGCAGCAATAGTTGTTGCTGTTGCTGTTGCCATGATTGTTTCTTCTTGTTCTTGTGTTGTTGCTTTTGTTGCTGTTGTAGTTCTGGTTGTAAAAAATAATTCTTTACAAATCTTTTCGCAACCGTATTGACAGAGTGCAGTGGGAACACCTATGGGCACCGCTGTTCACAACACTGCAGTCCTAACTGTGCTGGCCCAACAAAAGCCTGCGACCATAGAACTGGGGCGTGTAGCGCTGGCTGTGTTGATGGCTACCAAGGAGACAGGTGTGATAAAGGTAAGATGAATCATGATAAGTGAAAATAGCTGTCGCCGTATAGGACCCGCCAAGGGAACCTAGGAGACGTTAAACCCGGATAGAGTGAACGAATTAACTCCCTCCCTTTATGACTTGCTGTTGTGAGTTTATAGAGAAAAATTAAGGAAAATAACACTGAACTCGAGGCAGGCAGGGACAATTGCAAATAGACGGTAGTTTTAGTTGAGTTGGTTAAACGTCTAACACCAGCATTGTATAGGCCATATTATGGACGGGCCCCAAGTTGACGTCTGACAATATTATTGTGCTGCTGCACACGGGACAGAGCGGGGATACCATGACCTCTCTCTGACAGTCACATTAAACTGATACCGATTCAACCAGTAGGCACCGAAAATGCCAATGCTCGAACCAAAAACGTTTTGCATCGCAAGCCGATGTTCTACCCCAAGACCACTGTCCTCCCCCCCCCCCCCTAAGTGAGACCTGGGCGGTCACATTATTCCAACACCGACTTAACGGTCATTTATACATGAGTCATATTTTGGTTCGCTGTCCAATATTTCATCAGTCAAGAAATCTGCATAGGACTTCCAAACGACTAGAGAGAACTGTTACTGGTGTTAATCCTTAGCGCATACTGAGGTATCTAACAGACTGGTGTATAATTATAATAAAATATAACAGTGATAATGTTTTACATAGATCTTTTTAACTGCTTTATATATTCTTTTACTTAAACTGAGCATTTTTATACACATTTTTAATGCTTTTACAATTCAGAGCAATAAAGCCTCATTGTTGCTTATTTATTAACTGTTAAGACATGGGTTCGATAAAAATACGGTGGACTTCGGATATAGCAAAGGGTAGTGGGTGAGCTTCAAAACTTCGTTGCATGCGAGGTTTCGGTACAGGCAAGGTAAAAATATGTAATAAACTTGACTCTCTAGGACTTCAATATGTAAAGATTACAATGCTGACGTGCCGTAATATCAAACCGACTCCCTCACCCGACCCAACTACAATCATGTATAATGCAAAAACGAGGAGGACAGAACCGGGGTGCGACCCGTTACCATCCGACTAAAAGCCATGCTCTCTACTCTAGTGCTAAGTGACCAAAATGGTATAAGTGTTAGAGCGTTGGTCTCCGATTCGGTAGTTTCCCTGTTCGACACCCATGATCACAAGAAATTAAGTGATGCTACCATCTACAGATATCTATGACTTTTTGTATTTTCAATTATATTTTTCTTTTGCCTTTTTTAACACAACAATATTGTGTAAAACGGCTTTTTAGCGTATGAATAATTCTGCGTTTTCTCTTCTAGCCTGTGACGAACATACTTATGGCTTCAACTGTTCAGAGCTGTGCAGTCCACATTGTGGCGGGCCAGACAAAGCTTGTGATCACGTGAACGGGTCGTGTTTACATCACCAGTGTGCTCCGGGATATTTAGGACATAAATGCGACATACGTAAGCAAATTAAACCGATACCTGAACGTTATACTAATTTAACGAACTAAAAGGTAACAGGATGTTTAGGACATAAATGCGATATACGTAAGCAAATCGAACCGATACCTGAACGTTATACTAATTTAACGAACTAAAAGGTAACAGGATATTTAGGACAAAAATGCGACATACGTAAGCAAATCGAACCGATACCTGAACGTTATACTCCTTTAACGGATTAAAATAGAACAGGATATTTAGGACATAAATGCGACATACGTAAGCATATCAAACCGATAGGTGAATACTATACTTCTTTTACTCAACGGATTCGCAGTATTTTGCCAGCAAAGATCATAAAGTCATACTATTTTCAGAGTTTTTCCAAAATTGGCATCTTCTAAACTGATAAAGATGGAATTAAAAGTTCTTTGCCGATTTCAAAAACTTCAGTTTTTCGTCTTGCAAGTAAAATATCTATTTCACCGCAATTTGTATACGTTGTGTGACTCCGTTTAGTTAACGAAGTGAAACATAAAGTAGGGAGAGATGGACCTCACAATGGCTGCCACACGTAATGCCAGTCTATCTAAATCTGAGCTTTATGTGGAAAAACAAAACTCACATAGTTTGACAACTAAAGAAAACTAAAAAGTAAAACAACTACAGTAAAGGTACTTAAAGGGCCATTTCCCCCCGCTTTTATTAGCTTCGTGAAAATAACACTAAAAATGCATCGGCATATTATATTACATTGTGCATAATAACAAAAGATGCTAAATCTGAGCCATAGCACTAAGACCTATCTCGCCGTGCACAAGAGATAGATCTAGATTGAAATACAATAAAATACCGCCCGTTGTTCACTATAAAGGCAGAAGAGTACAACTATCTGCCTGTGCCATCGCTCTGAGTTGTGAGAAGGATTATTGAGTAATTTTCATTTTGGTATTCTAGAGAGCACACGGCAGTACACATCTCTTGGGGCTAAAAGTACACGTCTAAATAAAAATTGTAAGACCTAGGTAGACGTCACTAGTAGACACAACTAGATAATTATAGATTTCACTATTTTCTTTCTAGGTCTAACAAATGACAAATCTGGGCTGGATTGCCTATCTTCTTTTAAAAACAAATTCCTATTTCAATGAACTAAAACCTGTTTTTTACCATATCAGCGTGTAGTAATAACTACAACCTGTTTTTGTTATTTACCATATCATGATCAGCGTGTAGTAATAACTACAACCTGTTTTTGTTTTTTACCATATCATGATCAGTGTGTAGTAATAATTACAACCTGTTTTTGTTTTTTACCATATCAGCGTGTAGTAATAAAATAGAACTTGTTTTTGTTTTTTTTATCATATCAGCGTGTAGAAATAACAAAACCTTTTTTTGTTTTTGTTTTTTTACCACATCTGATCAGCGTGTAGAAATAACAAAACCTTTTTTTGTTTTTGTTTTTTTTACCATATCAGCGTGTAGAAATAACAAAACCTTTTTTTTGTTTTTGTTTTTTTACCATATCAGTGTGTAGAAATAACAAAACCTTTTTTTGTTTTTGTTTTTTACCATATCAACGTGTAGAAATAACAAAACCTTTTCTTTTGTTTTTGTTTTTTTACCATATCAGCGTGTAGAAATAGCAAAACCTTTTTTTTGTTTTTGTTTTTTTACCATATCAGCGTGTAGAAATAACAACAGCCGGTTTTTCTTTTTTTACCCTATCATGATCAGCGTGTAATAATAACTACAAGTAGTTTTTTTACCATATCAGCGTGTAGTAAGAACAAACATGAAATAGATTGCCTATGTTCTTAAAAAAACATTCCTGTTTCAATACACTGCAACCTGGTTTTTCCACTATATCAGCGTGTAGTGATAACAAATATGGGATGGATTGCCTATCTTTTTAATAACCATATTTCTGTTTCAATAAACTACAACCTGTTCTTTTTTATTACCATATCAGCGTATAGTAATAACACATATGGAATGGACTGCCTATGTTCTTAAAAAACATATTCTTTTTTTCAATGGGTTACAACCTGTTGTTATTTTTTACCATACAGCATGTAGTAATAAAAAATGCGGGCTGGATTGCCCATGTTCTTAAAAACATATTCCTGTTTCAATACACTACAACCTGTTCTTATTTATTACCATATCATCGTGTAGTAATAACTACAACATATTCTTTTTTTTTTTTCATATCAGCGTGTAGTAAAACCAACCACGGAGTGGATTGCATATCTTCTTAAAAAAACAAATTCCTGTTTCAATAAAGTACAACCTGTTCTTATTTATTACCATATCAGCGTGCAGTAACAACTACAGCCTGTTTTTAACCATATCAGCGCGTAGTAATAACAAATATGGGATGGATTGTCTATCTTCTTAAAAAAAAAATTCCTGTTTTAATAAAATACAACCTGTTCTTATTTATTACCATGTCAGCTTGTAGTAACAACAAGTATGGAATGGACTGCCTATGTTCTTAAAAATATATTCCTGTTTTAATACACTATAGCCTGTTTTTGTTTTCCTACCATATCAGCGTGTAGTAACCACAACATGTTTTTGTTTTTTACCATCTCAGCGTGTAGTAACAACAACCTGTGTTTGTTTTCCTACCAAATCAGCGTGTAGTAACAACAACATGTTCTTATTTACTACCATATCAGCGTGTAGTAACAACTACCTGTTTTTGTTTTTCTACCATATCAGCGTGTAGTAACAACAATCTGTTTTTGTTTTTTCCATCATATCATCGTGTAGTAATAACTAAAACATGTTCTTATTTTTACCATATCAGGGTGTAGTAACAACAACCTTTTCCTTATTTTTTACCATGTCAGCGTGTAGTAACAACAAACTGTTTTTTTTCTACCATATCAGCGTGTAGTAATAACAAACTGTTTTTGTCCTACCATATCAGCGTGTAGGAACAACAAAATGTTTTTGTTTTCCTACCATATCAGTGTGTAGTAGCAACTACAGCCTGTTTTTGCTTTTTTACCATATCAACTTGTAGTAGCAACAACAACCTGTTTTTTTATTTCCTACCATATCAGCGTGTAGTAACAACTACAGCCTGTTCTTTTTAACCATATCAGTGTGTATTTATAATTACAACCTGTTTTAGTTTTTTTACGATATCAGCGTGTAGTAATAACTACAACCTGTTTTTGATTTCCTACCATATCAGCGTGTAGTAATAACTACAACCTGTTCTTGTTTTTTTACCATATCAGCGTGTAGCAACAACACATATGGGCTAAACTGCCTAAACAACTGCAGCCTTAACTGTGCTGGTCCACTAAAGTCATGTGACGTAACAGATGGGACGTGCGTCCAAGGGTGCGTGAATGGGTCCAAAGGCAAATTGTGTGACACTGGTAAGGTTGTTGGTGGTAATGGTTATGGGAATGTTGTTGTTGTTGTTGTTGCTTTTGTTGTTGTTAATGATGATGAGGAGGAGGAGGATGGTGTCGTTTATATTTTTGGTGGTCGTGGTGGTGAGGGTTTTGTTGGAGAAGATATTTGATGATGATGATGATGATGATGATGATGATGATGATGATGATGATGATGATGATGATGATGATGATGATGATGATAATAATAATGATGATGAGGAGGAGGATGGTGTCGTTTATATTACTGTTGATGGTGGTGGTCAGGGTTTTGTTGGAGATGATGATTGATAATGATGATGATGATGATAGTAACAACAACCTGTTTTTGTTTTCCTACCATATCAGCGTGTAGTAACAACAACCTGTTTTTACCATATCAGCGTGTAGTAACAACTACAACCTGTTCTTATTTTTACCACATCAGCGTGTAGTAACAACTACAACCTGTTCTTATTTTTACCATATCAGCGTGTAGTAACAACAACCTGTTTTTTTTCCTACCATATCAGCGTGTAGTATCAACTACAGCCTGTTTTTTACCATATCAGCGTGTAGTAATAACTACAACCTGTTTTTTTTCTACCATATCAGCGTGTAGTATCAACAACCTGTTTTTGATTTCCTACCATATCAGCGTGTAGCAACAACACATATGGGCTAAACTGCCTAAACAACTGCAGTCTTAACTGTGCTGGTCCACTAAAGTCATGTGACGTCACAGATGGGACGTGCGTCCAAGGGTGCGTCAATGGGTCCAAAGGCAAATTGTGTGACACTGGTAAGGTTATTGGTGGTAATGGTTATGGAAATGTTGTTGTTGTTGTAGCTTTTGTTGTTGTTAATGATGATGAGGAGGAGGAGGATGGTGTCGTTTATATTTTTGGTGGTCATGGTAAGTCAAGATTTGCGATGATGCATGATGATGATGATGATGATGATGATGATGATGATGATGATGATGATGATGATGATGATGATGATGATGATGATGATGATGATGATGATGATGATGATGATGATGATGATGATGATGATGATGATGGATGATGGTGTCCTTTATGTAATTGTTGTTGTTAGTGGTAAGGATTTTGTTGGAGATAATGATTGATGATGATAATAATGATGATGATGATGATGATGATGATGATGATGATGATGATGATGATGATGATGATGATGATGATGATGATGATGATGATGATGATGATGATGATGATGATGATGATGATGATGATGATGATGATGATGATGATGATGATGAAGAGGAGGAGGAGGAGAAGGAGAAGGATAATGCCGCTGATGATAATGTTGTTATTGTTCATGAGGTAGCTTATGTTGATGATGATGCTGTTGGTTTCATAGTCAATGATTATGTAACTTTTCTCGATAATAATGATGTTGACGTTATCGACGATTGTATCGTTGTTGCTAGTATTTTTGTTGATAATAATTATATTGTTGTTGGTTTTGTTGGTGGTGGTGATGTAGTTGTTATTGTTGCTGATGCTTCTTTCGCCACTTCTGCTGTTAGTTTTTTGTTCTGATGTTTTTTATGTTATCACTACTTTTATCTTACCTTCATTTTTTGCCTCATTTACCCTTTTGCCTTTACCTTTGTCGTCTTATATGCTTTTACATTTTTCTATACCTTTATATTACACCTAGCTTCACCTTTACTTTTACATTTTGTTTTCCCTTTCTTACTTTTAGCTTTACCTTTAACTTTAGCCCTACCTTAAACGTTAGCCCTACGTTTAGTCTAATATGAACTTACCTTTAATTTTGTCATTACCGTTAGCTTAACCTTAACTTACCTTTAGCATTACCTTGAACTTAACATTTACCCGTTACCCTTCCTTTCCCTTTCGCACTTAACTTTTCCTTTTACCTTTGACTTTTTTTACTTTAAGTTTACCTTTTAGATTTATATATAGATTTACCTTAGTCAAACTTTACACTTACCTTTAGCTTTAGGAGTTGCTTTACATTTACCCTCATTTTGGCTTTACTTTTACCTTGCCATACTTTTACCTTACCTTTTCCTTTTGACTTTTCCCTTTACATTTCTTTTCTCGTATCTGTTAGCTTTACCTTTAACTTTACCTTTATCTTTACCTCTAAATTGTCCGTTTTTAACCTTTACCTTTACCTTTACCTCTACTCTTACCTTTACCTTTGACTTTACCTTTACCTTTACCTCTACTCTTACCTTTACCTTTGACTTTACCTTTATCTTTACCTCTAAATCGTCCGTATTTTTACCTGCAAGTTACCTTTACCTTTGCCTTTACCTCTACCCTTACCTTTACCGCTTGAGCGTGTGATAACCACAGTTGGGGACCTAACTGCATCCACCCATGCAGCGTGCAATGCGCGGGGGTGGACTATCCTTGCAGCAGATTTACTGGGCAATGCCAGTGGGGCTGTGTCTCAGGGTACCACGGATCAGAGTGCCATAAAGGTAGGCCGAAGATTTCTTCTTTGTTAGTGGACTTTACAAAAGTCTGAAATAAATTTGTTACAAAACGACTCGCAGGATACGGGAACAAAATGAAAATACTGGCCTGATATACGGACTAACATGATACGGAAACCGAATGAAAATACTGGACTGATATACACCGACAACATAACAAAAGGACTAACATGATACAGAAACCGAATGAAAATATTTGCCTTATATACACCAACAACATGACAAAACGACTAACATGATACGGGAACAAAACGAAAATAATGGCCTGATATACACCGACAACATAACAAAAGGACTAACATGATACGGAAACCGAATAAAAATGCTGGCCTGGTATACACCAACAACATGACAAAACGACTAACATGATACGGGAACAGAATGAAAATACTGGCCTAATATACACCGACAACATAACGAAAGGAATGAACTCATATAGACCTTAACATATCGAAAAAGGCTGGCTTGATATAAACCAAAAACATGACGAAAGGATTGACATGACATATGCCGAAAACTTCACAAAACTAACTAACTTTTCATAGACCTAAAAATGAATGTTTAACATAGATAAAAAAAAAAACATTAGAAAAAGTTTGCTTGATATAGACCAAAAAAATAACGAAAGGACTTATTTGATACGGGCCGAAAAAATAATGAAATGACTAACTTGAAATGGGCCTACAACCAAAGAGAGAACTGGCTTGATATACCCTGAAAACATAACAAAAGGCATGAAAAGACATATACTGAAAACACAACGACAGAACTGACAAGATATAATTATACTGGAAAAAAAAAACAATATGACGTGACATATACTGAAAACACAACGAAAAAACTGCCATGACATATACTGAAAATATAATGAATAATTGACATGGCATATCAGGAAAAAACATCGACACATTTGACAATACATATACTGAAAACACAACGAAAGAACTGACATGACATATACTGAAAACATAACGAGAGAACGTACATGACATATACTGAAAACATAACGAGAGAACGTACATGACATATACTGAAAGCACAACGAAAGGACTGACAAGACATATACTGAAAACAAAAAAGGACGTAACGTAGTAAAAAACTACAACACTAGGGACCTATTAGTGGTAATGGTAGGTCGAGAATGTCTGCTTTGTTACTTGACTTGATGAATGTAAAGACTGAAGACATAACAAATTGAATAACTTGAGATAGGCCACACAAAAAAACAGCCAAAGAACTTGACCGTTGTGAAGAGATACACAAGGCGTAATAAAGTGATAAAGGTTATATGAAGACTTTTGCTTTGTTGCTTCACTTGACATAGATAAAAAACATAACGAAATGACCAACTTGACATAGAATATAAAAATAACGAAATGACCAACTTGACATAGGCCGAAAAAATGACGAACGTATTAATCACTTTGTGAACAGAAACACAGGGAACTTAAGTGTGATGAACAATAGGATTGACTTAAAGGCACATGCCATTTTTGACTGACTGTATTTGTCTGAATTCGTCCACCTTCTTGGATAAGACTAAAACAAAAGAAATCACCATTTTGAACCATGAATAAACTTCAGCTATGCTGTCTTGGGCTGTTTTTTTTAAATTTAAATATCGTGCTCTATAAATAAATCTAGATAAATTAAACTAGTAATATGGTTCCGGAAAATCACTCACTTGTCTTATGCAATGAAAATCTAGATTCGATTCTAGGATTTATTTTAATCGTCCATGAAAAAAGATGTAGGTACATTTACCGAAAAAATCAGCCTTTTAAAACCTCTTACGATCAAAAGAAACGAATTTCCTGTTTTTCTCAATTAAAAAAAAAATTGGAAAAACCGAGTTACCAAGAAAACCTTTTAAAACAATCAACAAACCCGGAAACCAACGAGAAAACCAACGAACCAAACTCATTAATCCAACGTTTACATCAGTTGTACATCATGTCAGATATGAAATTGGGTTATATAGGCGTGCAACCGTAGTGATAAAATTTTTCGTTTTCCTTTGTGGCAGATTGTGGAGGTCACAGCTACGGATATCTCTGCCGTAAGACATGTAGCTCAAACTGTGGAGGGCTGGAGGGGAGATGCCACACCAGAACTGGAGCATGCATTGATGGTTGTATAAAAGGGTACCATGGAGAGATGTGTGAAATTGGTAAGCCAAGTGTGCATTAATATGATGGTTATCTAGATGGTAACATTGAGGACATAATTATTTTGTATCTTTTAATGAGAGCGTGCATTTGTGGTTATCTTGATGGTAACATTGAGGACATATTTATTTTGTATCATTTAATGAGAGCGTGCATTGATGGTTACCTAGATGGTAATAATGGGGATACCTTTTGTATAATGGGGATACCTTTTGTATCTTTTAATGAAAGCGCGCATTGTTGATGTTTTAGATGGTAACCTTGAAGACATTTGTGGTATTTTTTAATGAAAGCGTGCATTGATGGTTGTTTAGATCGTAATCCTGGAGACATTTGTATAATCGGTAGGAATAGTGTACGTTAATGGTTGTGTAGCCTGTAACCTTGAGGATATTTGACTAGATGATACCGATAAACACACTGTGCATTGGTATTAGTTTAGATGGTAATTGTAAGTAAAGTGTGCATTGGTATTTCTTCAGATGGTATCGGTAAGTTAAATGTGCATTGTTGTTTGTTTAGATGGTATCGGTAAGTTAAGTGTGCATTGGTGTTTGTTTAGATGGTATCGGTAAGTTAAGTGTGCATTGGTGTTTGTTTAGATGGTATCGGTAAGTTAAGTGTGCATTGGTGTTTGTTTAGATGGTATCGGTAAGTAAAGTGTGCATTGGTGTTTGTTTAGATGGTATCGGTAAGTTAAGTGTGCATTTGTGTTTGTTTAGGTGGTATCGGTAAGTTAAGTGAGCATTTGTGATTGTTTAGATGGTATAGGTAAGTTAAATGTGCATTTGTGATTGTTTCAATGGTATCGGTAGGTAAAGTTTGCATTGCGGTTTGTTTAAATAGTATCTGTAAGTTAAATGTGCATTGGTGTTTGTTTAGATGACATTGGTAATCGAAGTGTGCGCTTGTGTTTGTTTAGATGGTATCGGTAAGTTAAATGTGCATTGGTGTTTGTTTAGATGGTATCGGTAAGTAAAGTGTGAATTTGAGTTTCTTTAGATAGTAACTGTAAGTTAACTGTATATTGGTGGTTGTTTAGATTTGGAGACGTGATTGTATGATGTTTTAAAATTAGAATGTGCACTTGATGATTAATGGTAAGTGATTTGGGCAGTAAATGTTTATTAAAAGATATCGTTAGGCAAATTCCGGATTTCTTAGTGATAGCATTAAGGAGAACACCTGCCTAAATAAAGACCTACTTTTTTCTTCCTTCTTATACTCCATTTACTGATGCTGATTGCTTTTTTTCTGACACTTAAATAAATGGGCATGATTATTTTTTATGTGGCGGCCATATTAAATTTTTTTCTCTGTAACAAATTCCGGATATCTTAGTGATAGCATTAAGGAGAACACCTGCCTAAATGAAGACCTTTTTTTCGTGCTTCTTATACTCCATTTACTGATGCTGATTGCTTTTTTTCTGACACTTAAATAAATGGGCATGATTAATTTTTTTGTGGTGTCCATATTACATTTTTTCTCTGTAATTTTAAAACAAAGATACCGCATTAACTATATGTCATAATTACATGAAACTTTAGGAAACATTAATAAAGATACATACAACTATTTAATGCAGTTCTCTATACGTGATATCCTGTTGTTTGAACTCATACGAATTATTATGTTGTTTACAGTCTCTACCCCAGTTGTTTGAACACAAAAGAATTCCTATGTTGTTTACATTCTGTACTCCTGTTTTTTAAACACATACGAATTATTGTTTGTTTACAGTCTGTACTACTGTTTTTTAATAACATACGACTTATTATGTTGTTTACAGTGTCCACTCCTGGTTTTTCAACACATACGACTTATTATTTTGTTTACAGTCTGTACTCTTATTGTTTGAACACAGACGAATTAATTTGTCGGTTTACAGTCTGTACTCATATTGTTTGAACACAGACGAATTAATTTGTCGGTTTACAGTCTGTACTCCTATTGTTTGAACACACACGAATGAATGTGTCAGTTTACAGTCTGTATTCCTGTTATTTGAACACACGCGAATTAAGTTGTCGGTTCAACGTCTGTCCTCCTATTGTTTGAACACATACGAAATAGTTTGTCGGTTTACAATCTGTACTGCTATTGTTTGAACACACACGAATTAATTTGTCGGTTTACAGTCTGTACTCCTGTTTTTTGAACACACACGAATTAATTTGTCGGTTTACAGTTTGTGCTCCTGTTGTTTGAACACACACGAATTAATTTGTCGTTTTACAGTCTGTACTCCTGTTGTTTGAATACAGACGAATTAATTTGTCGGTTTTACAGTCTGTGCTCCTATTGTTTGAACACACACGAATTAATTTGTCGGTTTACAGTTTGTACTCCTGTTATTAGAACACACATGATTTAGATTTTCGGTTTTCAGTCTGTACTCCTAATTTTTGAACAAACA
This sequence comes from Elysia chlorotica, assembly GCA_003991915.1. Classification (NCBI taxonomy): domain Eukaryota; kingdom Metazoa; phylum Mollusca; class Gastropoda; family Plakobranchidae; genus Elysia; species Elysia chlorotica. Next base: position 32,672 of record RQTK01001587.1, read on the forward strand.
CGAATTAGTTTGTCGGTTTTCAGTTTTTTACTCCTGTTGTTTGAATACAGACGAATTAATTTGTCGATTTTGCAGTCTGTACTTCTATTATTTGAACACATACGAATTATTATGTTGTTTACAGTCTGTATTCCTGTTATTTGAACACAAACGAATACATTTGTCGGTTTTTACATTCAAACACATACGAATTATTATGTTGTTTATAGTGTCCACTCCTGTTATTTGAACACACACGAAAAAAGTTGTATGTTTAGAGTCTGTACTCCTATTGTTTAAACAATTACGAATTAGTTTGTCGGTTTACAGTCTGTACTCCTGTTGTTTTCACACAGACGTATTAATGTGTCGGATTTACAGTCTGCCCTCCCGACAGGTACGGGGAGAACTGTCGTGAGAAGTGCAGTCCCAACTGTAGAGGCAGAACCAAGAAGTGTGACAGCCAAAGTGGCAAGTGCTTCTGGGGGTGTGATATTGGATATGAAGGAGACAGATGCGACACACGTAAGACAAAAACAAAACACACAAAGATCCGTAAGTACAATGTACAACCTCGTGGTATATTCCGTCTAGTCGTAAGTTGTTTTTTTTAATTCTCGTGTACTAACGACGAATCGTAAGCTCCTAGGACATTGTACTTACGGCTCATAGGGTTCCATGTACATAACGCGAAACTTTTATTGAGAAACCTTACAATCGTTTACTTGACTCTTATAATTATATTATAGGTAATGACAACAACATTTTCGCAAAGAGTTCTCCCACTTTGTTGAAAGCCATGCGAAATCATAAGAGATGTTAATATTCACGAAGCAGAACGCCACAGTTTCATCCTAAAGTAGATATCATAGAATTACGACTGACCAAATCTTATTCTCTTTTAAGAGCTAGAACGTCCACACAGTTTTGCATCAGTTACCGATTTGTTGGCACTGTAGTTATAGACTTATGCTTACCTATGATAATTATATCTTGGTATTTAAGCTTCTCATGCACCTCTTTGCACACTTAAAAAATAACATACTAATCTGCATCATTATAAAATCTCCAAATCTTTAAAACTTTGACTAGTTCAGGCACCCCTTTGCACCCTTAAAAATAACAGCTACGTTCATACTAATCTGCTTCATTGTAAAAAACCTCTCACTCTTTCAAACTTTGACTAGTTTCACTTTGCATTCTTTAAACAGCCTGTAGAAACAGTACGTACGGGAAAAACTGTGGAAACATATGCAGTCCGCACTGTGCTGGGGCGAACCACTCGTGCAATCACATTGACGGTTCCTGCACAAGGGGCTGTCTGGGATCGTATACAGGGGTTATGTGCGACCAAAAACACCCACGTAGGACAATTTCACTGTTACTATGGTTATATTATTATTATTAAGTTGGTGATGATAAGGATGGCGATGAATGATGATGATGATGATGATGATGATGATGATGATGATGATGATGATGATGATGATGATGATGATGATGATGATGATGATGATGATGATGATGATGATGATGATGATGATGATGA
>RQTK01001587.1:45039-60550 GCA_003991915.1 Elysia chlorotica
AACAACAACAACAACAACAACAACAACAACAACAACAACAACAACAACAACATCAACAACAACAATGTGCGCTATGTTGTCTTTGTTTTTTTTTTAAGGTTAACTTTGATCCTCCTCTTTCTAAAACATAAGTTTACTATGTTATTTTAGCTTTGGTTTACTTTTTTACATTCTCTTTATTTAACCAAAGTTTACTCTGCTATCATTCCTTTCCCACAGAGATACGTTGTTTTTTTAACTTTTTTCTTCTCCAATCATAGTTTATTATGTTTCTTCTCATTTTCTAACTTCAGTTTCGGTTTGTCATCTTCTCTTTTTTGAACCAAAGTTTAATGTTTTAACTTAACTTTACTAGGCTACATTCTCTTTAATTACGACAACGTTCACTTAGTTACCTCCCCTTTCCCTATCTGAAGTTTCCTGTTTTATTTCATCTTTCTTCAACTATTGTTTACTATTATAACCGAACGTGTCATTAGAAAAGGACCGTGAACTGAAAATCCTCTAGGGCACTTAGAAAATGCAAAACGGGGTGTACGCAGCGCAGAATTTTAAATATAGGCATTTTTAATTTTATTTTGAGTGTGTGTGTGTGTGTTTTGCACTCACTTATTTTATGCATTGCGCAATCAACATGGCCTGGCGCTCTATACAACTACTTACAATCAAATGGGCCGAAAAACAAATGACGCCGCTGCAGTTTACAACGAGTAAAAAAAAATGTGCCGTGAAAAGGCTTTAGGATGAGTGATTTGGTACCGCGACGTCGTAGAATAATAAAGGCCTGACGTCTTTTTAGTCAATATTTCCAGCCAGCGACGTGGTCTGTTTTACGTTTTAAAACTAGAATTTCTAGATCTTCCTCTGATTATTTAATTTTTTTTCAAGTCAGATCAAACTAGGTCGGCTAACAATAAACATATGGGTCCGAGCTATTTTACTTTATTAACCACGCTAATCCTGTTTCAAACGGAAAAAAAAACAACAATCCTGATCTATACTGTAAGGTCGTCAAAAAGTTACAATGTCCCCACCTATGAGTGTGTGCGATATCGCGCAATATTCGCCTTCCAAACACTCCAGTGTGAACGGTCTCAGATCACGAATGTCGAAGGCGAAGCACGCGATGCGCAGACCGGAGAGAGAGGGTTTCATGGCGAATTCTATGGCAGAACGCACCACAGTGTCATTCGTGTCGCTTGAATTATCGGGCAGTTCTGTGGTGTACGGAAAAATGGGGAAAAAACCGTGATAATAATATCTCTCTACTGAGCACAATTGGTCGCCCTTCTCAGTTTAGTGCCACATAGGATAAATTAGGTTAGGCTATCGTTGCCTTATTGGCGTGGATGTTTTTTGTCTCTACTTCATATATGAACAAAGAGGCTTTAGCAGACTAATAGAATTGTGCAATTACAAAATATAATTATATTATTATATTAAACCAACTATTTCAATGCCGATTGCTGGGTTACGCATAAAAAGAACTCGGTAACAAATTATGGAGGCTAATGACGAGTTGTAAGCTACTATAACATTGTACTTACGGTCCTAAGTAACTAACTAAGTAAAATGGGTTCGAGCCCAACTCTGATGACTTCGTACGCTACTGGTTGGGTTGGTGGCCGTTTAATCTGATCGGTTTAGACGCGATTTGTCTTCTCGATGTCTGTGTAGCAGCACCTAAATCTGTCAGATGTTAGTCTTGAGGCACGTCCACAGTATAGACCATAATAGTTCGAACGTTGGACGCTACGCAACAACCCAACCCTGACTAAGTAACCAACAAACCAACCAACCTGAAAAAGAGACAACTGGGCTCATATCTGTTTCGTTGGAGGTGAAAGCCTTGATAACTAAGTAACTGACTAACACTGCATTGACAAAGGATAGAATGCACAAACAAAACGTAACTTACGTCTCGCCGAAACATTATAAGAATAAGAAGGCTTACGACGAGACCTAAGCTACGTCATGTTTGTGCATTCTACCCTTAAGTCACTAACTACCTAACTAACAAACCAACCAACCAACCTTAAAACGAGACCATTGGCTTCCTCTTCATTGAGTAAACAGATAGCTACCTAACTGTCTAACTAGTTATCTAAGCTAGTCACCACCCAACTAACAAATTAACTCACTGACTAAACACCTAGCTACCTAATTATCCATCTAACTAACTAACTAGGTTTCTAACTAACTACCCAACTAACAAATTAACCAACCAACCAACCAACCTGAAAACGAGACGACGGGGTTCCTCTCGGTTTCGTTGAAGAAGAAAGCCTTGGGCCCCGAGTTGAAGTAGGCCACCCAGATGAGAGTCCCGCTTCCGCCGTGAGTCACTGCGCATGACGCTGACGCCATCGTATTCGGTGCTAGAGGGTCCGGAAATCCCTCGTACTCTAGAATAAACTCTGGAGGACCCCTGGGGCCGTCTGGGAGGAAGAGAGGGAGGGAGGAGGAAGGAGAGGAGGAGATCAGGGAAAGGGGAGTGGGAGAAAAAAGGTGTTACATGTTAGGGCGACAAATACGTATACAGTTACAGATAGAGACAAGGAGATAGGGAGAGATAGTGAAAGGGAGAGTGAGAGAGAAAGGAGAGAGGGAGAGAGAGAGAGAGAGAGAGAGAGAGGGGGGGGGGAGAGAGAGAGGGGGGGTTGGAAGGGGTATAAAGAGAGAATTAGATATAGACGGGAGTCAAGATTCCCCATACCCTGTCTCGTATGTGGCAGCGCACGAAAATTTGTCATCCTTAAGCCTAGAGGCCATTCCGCAGTATAGCCTATATAGTGCCGATTTTGGACCTTAAGCCATCCAAACAAACAAACGTTGAACTAGGAGAGAGTTTGCCTGTCTCTTGTGGGGGGGGGGGGGGTAAAACAGCGCTTTTCGACACAAAAGATCCAGGTTCGAGCCCTGGCGATTTCGCCCTCTACTCGTTGGGTCGGTGTCACTTAAATGTGACCGGCTGAGACAAGCGTCCTCGCCCTGTCTCGTGTGTGATAGCAAATAAAATTGTCAGACGTCAGTCTTGGGATCCGTCCACAATACAGCCTTATAAAAAAAAGTGCTGATGTTGGACGTTGAAACAAACTCAACTCAACTATTTGCCTGTCTCTGAGATCAAAGCTTGGGTGTGGAAAGTAAAACGCTTATATAAGCTTTTAATTCGTCTCTATCTTAAGATATAATAGTAAGAAGGCTGGGTGAGAGCTGCAAGCTAGTGCAACGCTGTGCTTAAGTCCCTAGGTTTAATATGGGGAAATTCCTCACCATCTATCACTCTGATTGCCGGAGTGAAATCACAGTAAGTCCAAAGTTTTTTATTCGCCGTGCATATCTTAGAGGTTTCGTTAGGCGAGATATCCAGACAATACAGGACCATCCCGTCTTGTACCTTTTGTATTTCAAAGGAGATCGAAGAGACGGTTCTGCTCCCGTTCATAAAATCTGGATTTGTAAATAATAAAAAATAATTATAATTGTAAAGACAAACCGTAGTAGGTACGACGTTGCGTTAAGCCCACGACGCGTCCTAATAATTATATGCAAATGAAATATGTATTGCGATGTTAAAAGCTACATCCGATTTGCCTCTACGGCCAATAAGGTTTTAAACGGGGTTTTACTACCTTTAATGAAATATGGATTAAAAAAAAGGATTGTGAGGTTGACTCGATAAAGTGAGCCCCTGTTTCAGGTCAATTTGTTAAATATAATTCATTTAGACTCGGACACACTACCTTGTCAACATTAACAAAATAATAAATCTAACAATCCTTTGTAGAAACATAATAATCTAACCTCATTAATAAATACCATGTCTGAGTGTTAAGAATACAAATCAACAAAGTCTATATTTAAATCAGTACTTGACAATATGTCTAGAGCTATAATGGGTCTAAACAACAGCAAAATAAAAGCGCTCACTGCGGAAAGATGTCGCAAGACGATCAAAAGTATACACACTCTTTTCTCTTTCAATCATTTTCGACTTAACCGTGCTCTGCTCTTATATACACAAAACCCAGATTTAAAACTCTCTAGACCTTCCTAGCTTATCAAAGATCTAAACTCACATAATTATTCATTATTGTTAACCAAACCCCTCTCTTCTAAGCCTGGACCGATGGCAAGAATATCATCGAACCTTGAAGAAACTAAGTTCATTGAGGCAAACAGTTGGTACATGCTAGCATAGTCGTGTAATGTACGCGTAAACATTGTCACAAGGATAAAAACATGCAGCAGTAAGTAGACTATGGCGTAGCCTTCGCATACGACTCGTCTCCATATAATAATGCAATAGATTTGGATAAGACGGTGAAATGAAAACAACATAGCTATAGACAACATAAAAAATTTTTTTTGAATAATGTTCCATTTTGTTGAAAGAATAGAGTCATATTCATATAGAGATTTTGAAATCCATAGGTGGCGAACTGGCTCAAGTGGTAGAGCGTTGGCTACAGATTGAAAAGTCGGCGGTTCGAATCTCACGATCGGTAAAAAAATTATTCCTCCAATTCCGTTCAAAGTTCCTCAGGTCTCCTCGCCCTGTCCTGTGTGTTGCAGCACATAAATTGTCAGACGTTAATGCTGCGATCCGTCCACAATATACCCTGTATAGTGCATATATATGTTATACAGTACATTTACGTCCTGCCACAGTGAAATAGACGCTGCGTGAATAACATGATTCCCATCTTAACCAATCACATAATACTGAGATCGACCCAATTAGTTAAGCTAGAGACGAAATCGAATAAATAATTTGCCTGATAGTGGGTTTTAAATGAGGGACCTGGCGATTGAAACATCAACGCTCTAACACTTTCGCAAGTTCGTCACCATCACCCCCGGCACACATACACGCACACACACACACACACACACACATATATATATATATATATATATATGTGTCTCACGCCACAAAATGAGACGTTTTGCTGCTAAGTTGTGCGTATATATATATATATATACTCGCTCTCTCACACACACATATACTCACTCACACACACGCGCGCGCGCACAGACGGAAAACCTACGGGAAATAACGGTACAGATACAACTAGAAGATCTATCCTCACCTGTTTTGGTTATGTTCAGCTGATGAAGCGATAATCTCGAACTGTGCAGCTTCCACGTCAGTGTTTTGTGCTTTGGCCTATAGGCTGAGCACGTCAAAGAGATTTTTTCACCTGTGTACAGGGTGCTTGGAGGCGCGTGGAAATGAACGCGATGCAACTTGACGTCTCTGGGTTTTTCCAGAACTGGGCGACAGAGAAATTGTTTTTTAATTATTGTTGTTGTTATAAATGGATACAGTATAGTATGGTGCAATTACCGCCCATTTTCACGTCTTTGGGTTTTTCCAGAACCTTGTAACTGAAAATTTTTTTTGATCATCAATGGATACAGTATAGTATGATACAAGTGCCACACAATTTGATATCTCTGGCTTTTTCCAGAACCTTGCAACAGAGAATTTTTTTTAAAATTATTGTTGTTATAAGTGGATACGGTATAGTATCATGCAATTACCGCCCTTTTTGACGTCTCTGGATTTTTCCAGAACTGCGCAACACGGAAACTCTTTTTTGATTATTTTTGTTGTTATAAATGGATACAGTAAATATGATGCAAGTACCACCCATTTTAACTTTTCTGGTTTTTCCAGAACTGAACCACAGAGAAATTGTTTTTTAATTATTATTGTTATAAATGGATACAGTATAGTATCATGCAAGTACCGCCCTTTTTGACGTCTCTGGGTTTTTCCAGAACTGCGCTGCAGATATTTTTTTTCTTTATTATTATCATTGTTGTACTATCAATGGATACAGTAGTGTATCATGCAGGTATCACCCATGTTGATTTCTCTGGGTTTTTCCATAACTGCCCCACAGAGAAATTGTTTCTTTTTTTATCATTGTTGTATTATCAATGAAAAGAGTATATATTATAATGTAAGTGCCATCCAATTTGATATATCTGGGTTTTTCCAGAATTGCGCCGCAGAGAAATTGTTTTTTAATTATTTGTTGTTATAAATTGATACGGTATAGTATCATGTAAGTACCGCCTTTTTTTTTAACTTTTCTGGTTTTTCCAGAACTGCGCCACTGAGAATATTTTTTTCTTTATTATTATTGTTGTATTATCAATGGATACAGTAGAGTATGCTGCAAATACCACCCATTTTGACGTCTCTGGGTTTTTCCAGAACTGCGCCGCAGAGAATGAATTTTTTTTATTTATTATTATTGTTGTATTATCAATGGATACAATAGAGTATGATGCAAGTACCACCCATTTTGACGCCTCACTCATTGATAAATAGGTGTGTGAATTCACTGCGAGTTAAGGAACCTATGAAATCTGTCGTAAGCCTTTATACTTCTGACGTTGCACGTTACACCAGTCCTATTTTGTTTCAAGAACAACGATGGTCTAGATCTGGACCTAACTAGAAAAACTAGGACTTACTTGGATACCTTGGGCGGTAAGTGCAACGTCGCGATCGAGTTGAGTTGCATTGGTTTTAACGTCCAACATCAGCAATGTATAGGCTATATTGTGGACGGACCCAAAGACTGACTTTTGACAATTTTATGTGCTGCCACACATGAGACAGGGCGGGGATGCCATGACTTCTGTCTCAGCCGGTCACATTATACTGACACCGACTCAACCAGTAGGGAGCAAAATCCCAGGGCTCGAACCCGGACCTTTTGCGCCAGAAGCCGATGTTTTTCTCATTGTAAGAGTGTATAGATAAGAAGGCTTACGGCGAGTCGTAGTCTACCGAGACGTTGTCATACGACCCATTGTTTAATCTAGCTCTAGCTGTCTACCTCCAAACAGGGTACCTGTCACTATAGAGACGCACCTAGTGAAATTGTACCAACGAGATTTCAGTTGTTTTCAGTGGATGAACTTTGAAGCGAGATCGATACTGGATACTTTAATAGGTAGAAATAATATTTTAGAGCTAGAGTTTTAGTCTGTGCTCATAAATAGTTAGAAATGATTGCCAGTAGTATACTTCCTGGAATTAATTGATTTCCCACAAACTGCGTGTAGGAATATAATTCAAAGTATAAACTCTGTTGTTTAGGAGAAGTGGATGAGACAGCGCTATAGCCTCATAATCCGAAGCAAGGTAAGTTTTAATATTAAATATTTTGTTAATATCGAGAGAAGGCTTTTTCCTCGACTTTTATATCTCATTTAAATTACTTTCTCCTTTCTTTTCTTCCTTTACTCTTCCTTTTTTGACCTGCCCCTAGATGTAATGATAAGAAAAGATAAGAAAATAATTATAAGACCTACCCAGTAAATTCCGTTTTTTCTTTAAAAGAAATTGAGACTAACATTACATTGCAACTTATTAGATCAAAGATAACCACACAGTCGTGTATTTCATTACCTTTTAGTTTCCGGGACATGTCGCAGTATGAAAATACCTGGCCCTTGGGGCATTGCATGAAGCGCGGGAACAAGTTGTTGTAGCCGAAGCAGGAGAAAAACACGCCGGTGTGGTGGAGCTCCACTCTGAATGAAAGACTGGACGTGATGATAGTTCCACATCTACCGTCTTTCATGAAGTCAGTACCTGTGAATAGAAGAGAAATCAGGGATGGAGGATGGGAGGTCAAGATCGAAAGATGAATGATAGGCTGGAAGTGGTTAGAGTTCCACAGGTACTGTTGTGTATGAACGCAGTGTCTGTGTCGAGATTGCTGTTGTTGTTGAGTTGGTTAAAGTCCAAAATTAGCACTATATGTAAGGGGTGCGACTCACCATCCTTTTGATTTATGTAGTTTATTCTGTAATTATTCTCTATCCTCCTCTCCCCTCTATCTCTAGCCTACATGTATTTCTAGATCTTCCTCCATCGACGTAATAGCCGCTAGACATCGGCGTGCGTTTCGTTTGATTGGGGAAAGTTCGTTTCGATCGTTGAGTTTCTCTTGTTGCTTTTCCTTTTGATTTGGGAAATCTAGGGAAACGGAGAATGTCCTTAGTTGTCGGTCGGTACTGGGAGACCGTACGAGCGCTGTTCCCCGGTTCCCTGAGTTCTAGGGAACTCTTGGGAAGTCCAGGGGAACGGAGCGCTCCGGGTGTTTCCTTTCATCCGCGGACATTTGCCGCTAATTTTCACTATTAAGGATAGTAAAACTGTAGATAGTCCAAAACACAACTGCAGCTCCAACATACAGTGTGAAACTTAGAAAAATATATCCAAATAGCAGAAGCTAGAACTCACGTTGTGGCACCCACACACAACGGACACGTCTCGGTGATGGTTCTCGTGGCACTGATTTGGCGTCCACAGAGACCTCACTTGGTTGGTTGGTTGGTTGGTTGGTTGGTTGGTTGGTTGGTTGGTTGGTTGGTTGGTTGGTTGGTTGGTTGGTTGGTTGGTTGGTTGGTTGGTTGGTTGGTTGGTTGGTTGGTTGGTTGGTTGGTTGGTTGGTTGGTTGGTTGGCTGGTTAGTTGGCTGATTAGTTGATTGGTTGGTTGCTGTCTTAGTTGCTTGATTGATTGATGATTGATTCGCTCCTTAATTGTTTGATGGGGTTTTTGGTTGGTTGGTTGGTTGTTTTTTAATCACTCAACATATCAGTACTCACGATCACCATCTTCCGTTTCCTTTCTCCCATCTCTGACATTGCATCCTCCATATTTCATTCCTCCACAGGCAATAACTTCATGAAAGACGGAAATGTGAAATTCTAAGCACATCCAGTATTTCAAAGTTTGACTCTGTCACTACTTCATATATAAAACCTCTGATCACCAATATCCAGTCTCTCCAATTCCATCGCCCACTTTAGATCTCCCATCTGCAATCCCCCACCTCGCATCTTTCAACCTTCCAGAGAAACTACGTTCATGAAAGGCGGTACCTGGAGACTATAACCACATTCTGTCTCTTATTCAGGGTTTGACACTATCATTTTACCTCCAGTTTTTGCCATCTCGCATCTTTCATCTCTACACCGGTAGTCTTTGGGTAGAACATCGGCTTGTGACCCAAAAGGTCCGGATTTGAGTCCTGGCAATTGCGCTTCCTACTGGTCGGGTCGGTGTCAGTTTAATGTTGCCGGCTAAAACAGGCGTCATGGTATCCCCGCCCTGTCTCGTGTGTTCAGGCACAAAAAAATTGTCAGACGTCAGTCTTTAGGCCCGTCCACAATATATATGAAGTACAACCCACCCACTACGGGGATATGTGGTTACTACTTCTCTACTCTCTACTTCTACGTTGATTGCAGGTCAGCACTATGGTAGCGTCCCTAAGTGACCATGCAATCCTAGAGAGTTTACACTCTGAGCTCGTTTGAGTATGTACAGTGAGGTTCAATGCCCACTGCTCCCTATCTATACAGAGCGGTATAATACACAGTAAAACTTAGGACAACAACTGACAACGACAGAACTCAGTCAGAAGGAGAGTTAAAAATACCAACAATCAACTCCTTTATTGTACTATAAACAAAAGATCAATAATCAAAATCAGTGCATCAACAAGTTAAACAATTACTACGGTCAATACCCTATGATAGAGAAGGTATAGATAGATAGTAATGTTTAGGATAGTTATCGGATAGTAAGTATCAAAATGGATAAGGATAGTAATCGATAGTCTACATCAAAATGATAGGAATCAAAATGGATAGGGATAGTTATGGATAGTCTACAACAAAATGATAGGAGTCAAAATGGAATCAAAATGCCCAGCAATCAATCAGCTGGAAAAAGGTGGAAAATAAGAAAACGTGTGTTAGACATTGTCAATTACATAATTCATACTAGTTAATACATAATGTGTAGTTCCACAGAACAATCATAATTAAATGCCACTGTTCTGGGTCCGTATGCAAGTGGTTTTTGTCGTAGTAAGTTTTTGTCGTAACTTACACTTTCCTCTTAAGTTTGATGCAACTGGGTGTTTTAGCCGTTAAGTCGACTTACTACGTGCGAACTTAGTAAGTTCGAAAAATCCGGACCTTTTGGGTCACAAGCCGATGTTCTACCCAAAGACTACCGGTGTAGAGATGAAAGATGCGAGATGGCAAAAACTGGAGGTAAAATGATAGTGTCAAACCCTGAATAAGAGACAGAATGTGGTTATAGTCTCCAGGTACCGCCTTTCATGAACGTAGTTTCTCTGGAAGGTTGAAAGATGCGAGGTGGGGGATTGCAGATGGGAGATCTAAAGTGGGCGATGGAATTGGAGAGACTGGATATTGGTGATCAGAGGTTTTATATATGAAGTAGTGACAGAGTCAAACTTTGAAATACTGGATGTGCTTAGAATTTCACATTTCCGTCTTTCATGAAGTTATTGCCTGTGGAGGAATGAAATATGGAGGATGCAATGTCAGAGATGGGAGAAATGATAAGTGTAAAATTAAAAGATAAAATGTAGCCTACTTTACGAAACTCATATGGCCCTGTAAAAACAACTTACAGCATTTGGTTTATGTTTTTAAGAAAAGATTACAGATAGCAATCAAACGCAAAACCGAGTAAACACAGGAAAAGTTTGCTTAAATGCCCTATTAGCGTTTTACACAGCATAGAGTTGGTGTATCTCTTTGTGGAAATATTGTGATGTAGATTTCAAACAGGTATTTAGTTTTAGCACAGTTCAAATGAATTTGAAATCCTTCAGCTTTGTCCATCCCATAATCCTTTCAAAGTGCGTAGGTTCGACGCTAGTACATAGTAGATGAAAAGAAGGTTAAAAAGACGGGTTGAACATGAAAGAAGGAATAGGAAAAAGAATAAGCTAGAAGGACAAGATAAGATAAGATAAAGTTTGTTCATCCACAAAAAAAAATTTGTTTGGATACATACCAGAAAAAAAGGCATGGACACACACGAAGGAGAAAGAACATGTAACTGCCGGGACAAAACAACATGCCCACATGAAGGAATATGCCTTTCAAAAGGAGTTGTATACAGAGCCACCGTCGAACAAAAAACATCAAAAGATACATACATCGGCATCACATCAAACGAATTCAAAACTAGATACAATCAACACACATCAAGCTTCAGATTAGAGCATAAAAAATCAGCCACAACACTCAGTGAACTAATATGGGAACTAAAAGACAAAAATATTGAATACAAAATATCATGGGACATCATCGAAAAAGCAGAACCCTACTCCCCAGCAAACGAACGTTGCAACTTGTGCATTTCGGAAAAGTTTTACATTCTCAAACTAAAACCAAGCCTCAACAAAAGAAGAGAGTTATACACCACTTGCCCGCACCGATACAAACACTTCAAAGAACAAGCGCTAGATAAAGGCGGGATTCAAGCAACCGAACGCCAGTTACGCCAGACGCCCGAAGAGAGCGGTCGCTAAAACCGCTCGAAACACATGTGTCGCATGGAATGGCCGTAAACTCAAGGTAGGACAATACAAAAATGTATCTATCTATCTATCTATCTATCTATCTATCTATCTATCTATCTATCTATCTATCTATCTATCTATCTATCTATCTATCTATCTATCTATCTCCGTCGTTCTCTTTCCCCACACCTTTCCCTCTCTCTCTCTCTTTCTCTCTCTCTCTCTCTCTCTCTCTCTCTCTCTCTCTCTCTCTCTCTCTCTCTCTCCTTTTCTGTTTATCTCACCCCTCCTTCCACTTGCCTACGTGTATTTTTTCTTCATATGAAGAACTCTGCCCTCGTAAACGTGAGTTGGGGCCCCCTACCCAATGCATCTTCAGAGCCTTCAAGAAAAAAAACATAGTTAAGGAAAATCATGGTTTCGACGGTAATATGACCGGTATTTGTACATTTTTAAAAAGCTTAAAATGTGTTGATTAAGAAGCTTTTAAATTTTATAAAATATCTTAATTATTGAAGAAGTTATGGACATTTAAAGAAAGATCTATTAGTGATCCGAGGTCAATATTTGATATTTCACTTTTTTGGCCTATATCTCAGAACTAAGATTTGCGTCAATATCATGCTATTCCTAGGCAGGCACACTTTAAATATCATTTTCGTTAAAATAAACAAAAGGTAAAAGATGTCCAATATCATTTTCTTTTGATGGTTAAAATAGAAAAACGATAAAAGATGACCAATATCATTTTCTTTTACAGGTTAAAACAGACAAAAGGTAAAAAATGTCCAATATCATTTTTTGCAGGTTAAAAGAAACAAAAAAAAAAGATGTCCAATATAATTTTTTGCAGGTTAAAATAGGCAAAAGGTAAACGATGTCCAATATCATTTTCTTTTGCAGGTTAAAATAGGCAAAAGGTAAAAGATGTCCAATATTATATTCTTTTGGGGTTGAAATAGATAAAAAGGGAAATGATGTCCAATATCATTTGGGGTTGAAATAGACAAAAGGTGATAGATGTCCAATATCATTTTCTTTTGCATGTTAAAATAGACAAAAGGTGATAGATGTCCAATATCATTTTCTTTTGCATGTTAAAATAGACAAAAGGTGATAGATGTCCAATATCATTTTCTTTTGCATGTTAAAATAGACAAAAGGTGATAGATGTCCAATATCATTTTCTTTTGCATGTTAAAATAGACAAAAGGTGATAGATGTCCAATATCATTTTCTTTTGCATGTTAAAATAGACAAAAGGTGATAGATGTCCAATATCATTTTCTTTTGCATGTTAAAATAGACAAAAGGTGATAGATGTCCAATATCATTTTCTTTTGCATGTTAAAATAGACAAAAGGTGATAGATGTCCAATATCATTTTCTTTTGCATGTTAAAATAGACAAAAGGTGATAGATGTCCAATATCATTTTCTTTTGCATGTTAAAATAGACAAAAGGTGATAGATGTCCAATATCATTTTCTTTTGCATGTTAAAATAGACAAAAGGTGATAGATGTCCAATATCATTTTCTTTTGCATGTTAAAATAGACAAAAGGTGATAGATGTCCAATATCATTTTCTTTTGCATGTTAAAATAGACAAAAGGTGATAGATGTCCAATATCATTTTCTTTTGCATGTTAAAATAGACAAAAGGTGATAGATGTCCAATATCATTTTCTTTTGCATGTTAAAATAGACAAAAGGTGATAGATGTCCAATATCATTTTCTTTTGCATGTTAAAATAGACAAAAGGTGATAGATGTCCAATATCATTTTCTTTTGCATGTTAAAATAGACAAAAGGTGATAGATGTCCAATATCATTTTCTTTTGCATGTTAAAATAGACAAAAGGTGATAGATGTCCAATATCATTTTCTTTTGGTCAATATTTGATATTTCACTTTTTTGGCCTATATCTCAGAACTAAGATTTGCGTCAATATCATGCTATTCCTAGGCAGGCACACTTTAAATATCATTTTCGTTAAAATAAACAAAAGGTAAAAGATGTCCAATATCATTTTTTGCAGGTTAAATAAAACAAAATATAAAAGATGTCCAATATCATTTTATTTTTGCAGGTTAAAATAGAAAAACGGTAAAAGATGTCCAATATCATTTTCCTTTATAGGTTAAAATACACAAAAGGTAAAAAATGTCCAATATCAGTTTTTTGCAGGTAAAAACAAAACAAAAAAATAAAAGATGTCCAATATCATTTTCTTTTGCAGGTTAAAATAGACAAAAGGTAAAAGATGTCCAATATCATTTTCTTTTGATGGTTAAAATAGACAAAAGGTAAAAGATATCCAATATCATTTTCTTTTGCAGGTTAAAATAGACAAAAGGTAAAACATGTCCAATATCATTTTCTTTTGATGGTTAAAATAGAAAAACGATAAAAGATGACCAATATCATTTTCTTTTACAGGTTAAAACAGACAAAAGGTAAAAAATGTCCAATATCATTTTTTGCAGGTAAAAAACAAAACAAAAAATAAAAGATGTCCAATATCATTTTCTTTTGCATGTTAAAATAGACAAAAGATAAAAGATGTCCAATATTATTTTCTTTTGGGGTTGAAATAGATAAAAAGGGAAATGATGTCCAATATCATTTGGGGTTGAAATAGACAAAAGGTGATAGATGTCCAATATCATTTTCTTTTGCATGTTAAAATAGACAAAAGATGATAGATGTCCAATATCATTTTCATTAGCATGTTAAAATAGACAAAAGGTAAAAGATGTCCAATATCATTTTTTGCAGGTTAAAATAAACAAAAAAGGATGTCCAATATCATTTTTTGCAGGTTAAAATAAACAAAAAAGGATGTCCAATATCATTTTTTGCAGGTTAAAATAAACAAAAAAGGATGTCCAATATCATTTTTTGCAGGTTAAAATAAACAAAAAAGGATGTCCAATATCATTTTTTGCAGGTTAAAATAAACAAAAAAGGATGTCCAATATCATTTTTTGCAGGTTAAAATAAACAAAAAAGGATGTCCAATATCATTTTTTGCAGGTTAAAATAAACAAAAAAGGATGTCCAATATCATTTTTTGCAGGTTAAAATAAACAAAAAAGGATGTCCAATATCATTTTTTGCAGGTTAAAATAAACAAAAAAGGATGTCCAATATCATTTTTTGCAGGTTAAAATAAACAAAAAAGGATGTCCAATATCATTTTTTGCAGGTTAAAATAAACAAAAAAGGATGTCCAATATCATTTTTTGCAGGTTAAAATAAACAAAAAAGGATGTCCAATATCATTTTTTGCAGGTTAAAATAAACAAAAAAGGATGTCCAATATCAGATAATACAAAAAACTCTGGAAAAAGATACAAGTGGTAGATTAAAGATTCTTATTGTTTAGAGCCTATTTGTTTTATAATGCATCTATAAAGCAAGAACTGAAAAATAAACCATTATACTGTTATCTAGACGACAATAACCAAATAGCGCTTTACATGCCTTTACACTAAAACTAAAAGGCAGGAGAAAAATATCAGCTCTGTATTTTTTAAACTTTTGAGTTATTTTTACCGTTCTGCCTCAGTTACTAGCATCATTATTTGGTCCCTAGGTCTAGCTCCATCAGCCTCTGTAGTTGTTGGGCTGCTTTTCTGTATTATTAAACTTTAAAGACAAGTATAGACAACAAAAAGTATAATAATTTATGTATGGCAATCTGGGTGAATCATACTCAAGCTGCTGATAGAAATTTTGGGCAATAGCCCTCTAAAAAAAAAACAAAAAAACAAACAACTCTCTAGCTTGTTTTAAACATTAGGATAAATGAAACAAGTTCCTTACCGGTTGCCCTGCGGTCCAATACCAAATACTGTCTTTCGGATTTTTTATTAGTTTTAGAGGAACCATAGTCATCCAAGCAAAAGCCGCTAAAAAAAAGTAAAAAAAAAACAACAACACAATAGTACCAAAACAGGAGGGTGGAAAAAAAAATGTTAACTTCGAATCTTTAAGACATCATTCTCACAACACAAAGTAAATTATCGAGAGAAAAAGAAGAAGAAGAAGAAGAAGAAGAAGAAGAAGAAGAAGAAGAAGAAGAAGAAGAAGAAGAAGAAGAAGAAGAAGAAGAAG
>RQTK01001588.1:0-61197 GCA_003991915.1 Elysia chlorotica
AAGCAGGCGGACCACGAGGTGTGAAGTCTGATTTCTTGGTAGGCCTACAATACAGTACAAACTTTAGTAAGATTTTCAATTTTAGTGATCTTCAAAAACCTTGTATTTTATGCATTATTTATAGTCAGAGTTCATCTTAAGCAAATTTCACTGTAATTAATATTATATTATTGTACAAACTAGGTTCCATATTATTATGGTAAAAGTTTTGGTAATACATATATACAGTGGGCCAGTTCCAAAACTTTGTTACGTTGAGGTTTTGTTACATTAAAGGTCATAATAAACACAACAAACTTGAATTTCTAGGTGTTTAATATAATAAAAAATTAATATATAATGATTTTAACTTTTGTTGCTGACCTCCTTAATTATTGAAAGTTTTAGAACAGCTTAGCCGTTTCCCAAGGTGATTTTACCCCCTCCTATAGCTAAAACAGTAAAATTTGGTCTAAAAAAATAAAATAAACATCTGCCTGTGTTTAAGGAATAAAAATCCTGAGTTTGAGTGAATGTTTGCCAAAGAAGCTGATGCTGCTAGACTCATCAACTGAGATTATACAATTTCTTTGATCGTCGATACATTATTATAGTTTTATTTAATTTGCCGAAGAAACCTTCAGACATTCAATTTTTGCACAACGAGCATGCTTGTTTATGATTTCTATACGGTACAAATTTGACACGAACTTGATCTGTATACATGTAGTATACTTCGCTACGCCCAAGATTTTCATAGTTCTGTAGTCGCTGAAATCTCAACCACTACTCGAGCCCAGCACTTCGTTACATCCGAGTCTTTAGTTAAATCTCTTTGTTAGGCCTAAGGTCCTTTTATGGCTTTATATAAGGGGAAAATCTGTCCCTAAGATAGTCTTCTTTACCGCAGAGGTTTCCTTGAATCCGATGTGGCTAAATGCCAAGTCCATTGTATATCTTTGTGGTGATAACGTTTCCCAGAAGACAAAAATACACCAAAATAGCAGTCAATGATATAATGATACCAACAAAAATCATAATTGAAATAAAAATGGAGTTTTTTTTATTTTATATAGAAACATAAGACTCGAATATCCAAGCCAAAACCCCCCCCACAAACAAACAAAAATGAATTTGTCCATTTTGATGAAGAGAAATTCAACTTTTTGAGAGACCATTCAATGCCAAAAAAAAAGAGAAAATAATTATTCGAACTTAAGTTTTTTCTTTGAGGGCAAGTTGTCTTGATGATATGAGACTGTATGAAGTTAAACATTAGAAGCAAGTGAAACTTTATGTAATGGACATTTTCTGAGCTACTCACATTTAGAGAAAAAGCAATAGCTTAAACAAAATAACAGCTCAAGTTGGTGTTTCTATTTTTTTTTTAATGACAATAAAGGGAGGACCCATCGACTGGGGATGTCCGGTCCTCAGTTTTAGTTCCGATTCCAACACTATATATACTGACTGAAGTGTGTGAGCCAATCTTGCTAGCCTCTTGGCTTGGGTTGGGAAATTGAAGATATGACACCTGTTTTACCACAGGAAACAATTCAAGCAGTCCAAATATTTGTTTCACCTCATCCCACACAGGCCTCAAATATTCTAAAATAGTGGAATAACATAATACCCTGCAACAGGACTCAGTCGAAGAGTAATTTTTAACAAATTCATCCTCTGAATATTTGAACTAAAACTTTTTCTATCTCTCATTTGGCGTGATCTAAAGGTAGACTAAATTTTGATAAGTAATCCTAAAGGGGCTACAGCAGATGATGAATTTTATCTATATAAAAGCTTTTCATTCTTAGGACAAATAATGTGACAGAATGATGCTTCACAACAATAATGCCATTATATACAAATAGTTCAAAGTGAAGCAAGTTTTTCAAAACGAAGAGAGGGATAGTCCTTGTGACAAAAAATACCTTGAATTTGGGTATATATAAAAAAAATGGAGACATATTGAAGTGTACATTCTACATGAGTTGATGTTCCGATGATTATAAAATAAAACAAGATTAATATCGACATTACTGACATAGACTGCAAAATATCAAATGGGCCTAATGGAATAACAAACAGTGCAAATCCTGCCAATACAAAACTTTCTTTCTGCACCGCATTATGATTAAAAAAGCACCAGATGTCTTTCCCTAGTCATACTGAGAAGAAAAGGAAACAATTAAAAAAAAAAAACTCTTGGTGAGAATGCTCCAATTTTCTCCATCCTCTATGAATGAAATACACGTAGGACTAAAAAAATATTTTGTTTAAAGATGCCTTTTTATCTTGATGTTACACTTGCACTTGACAAAATTAATCATGATAGAAACAATTTTATAAAAAATGAAAACACAAAAATAACAAAAGCAAAAACTGTTTTGGAAATCTGCTCAGTTTCCTCCTCGTCCGCTTTGTAATTTGGCAATGATTCTCTCCAGCTGCCTCTTGGCTTCGCACATGGGGAAATTGCTCATGTCGTAGTATTGTGGTGCCATTTTCACAAGCCTGAAAAATCAAATAGGTAGATTTAAATATTTTTGTAAAATGGCGCTTCAACAATAAGTAATTTAAAAGATAATGACATAGTGTATCTTCGACATTAAGAAGAAAAAAAAACTTAAACAAAGTTAGCTGAAAGTAAAGACTAATACAAAAAAGACGTACCCAAATAGTGTAGGGTAAAAAGTGATTCACACACTATTTATACTCTTTCAAAAAATGTTATAATTTAAACAAAATGTTTCAAAATACAGTTGATATATCTGTAAATATTAAAGAGAAAGAAGGCTTGTGGGCTTGGAGGAAGAACACTACAAGTACAATAACATTCAACTTTTCAAAGTTCTCTGCATTATACTCAGACAGCAGAGCCAGTCACTTTGTGGCTTTGGTTTGGTTAGTCAAACTACAAGGTACATGCAATACTATTGACTTTCATGGATAATTGATACACATGTTGTAGAAGTTCTTTATATTTTTCTTAATTTTTTAAATAAATTTTTGTCTTCAATAAAATTCAGACTTGGTTTAGCATAGATCTAATCATACTAAGTAAAGTTTCTACCTATCGAAAAAGTTGACATTATTCTTTTGTGGCACATACAACATTAATTGAAACTAGATCTAAGCTTTAGAATTTCACTTTTCATATTTTAAAACCTACTCTATAACTTTATGGTATTTTTTGAAGAGAATTTTACCCCTCCACTGCTAAGTTTCTGCACAACCAGCATGTTTTAAAATATTTTCTGTTGTTGAAGATTATTGTGGTCTCAACAGGTTTATATAATAAATGAGGGCCCTTTGTGTGCACAAAACTTAACCCATTTAAATTCAAGACATATACAAATCTGAAACACGTGTAACGAACCACTCTGGTTTGACATCAGTGACTGTGCGTATGTAGTTCTTGGTTGTGAGCACAAACTCGTCATAGAGGACCCAGTCAGGCTTGTGGTCAAGCACAGTGGACGGGTGCAGCTGAACAACCTGGCTGTCCTTCACCGTCAGGTAGTGACCCGTCCGCTCCAGGTGGGCTATCTGTTTGGGCAGAGTGGACAGGGCAGTGTTGCGCAAGGAGGTGGAATATAAACACTAAAAAGTGTTAGAACATGGGACCTGGTGCAGTAAAATAATCATGATATTGTTACTATGTTACCTAAAACCAAAGCCACACCACTAGCTGCTATAGATATCATCACTTGTGAAAGGAACCTCTGGATCAAAGCTTGCAAAATATCTTGAAAGCAGGAATCACAGTGAAAAATTTCCAACCCCTGAACTTTGCCGTATAACTTGAACGGAAATACGACAGCTCCTCAAATTGTCGTCCTTGTAAACACAAACCAATGTTCTAATAAGCTTGTTTTGAGCAGTAAACAGACAAAAATGAAGCATGCCAAGAGACACTTATTTTATCTACCTATTCATTTCAATCATCCTTTTATCTCATTCCTGATCTAAATACAATATCAAGGTTGATAGGCCTTTAGACCTGTACATGTTATTGACATGTCTAACGCTTTCAATTATAGCCTTTATTTAGTTACTCTCTCTATATATCATACATATTAGTTGTGCACCCGTTTTTTATTACGAAAATAAGCAGATAGTTCCGCGGAGTTGGTCATAGCAAACTGCTCCAAGCCAAGAGTTTCCTCTACCAGTTGTTGGGAATAACGTTAAACAGTTGAAAAGGGGGAAAAGTCATTTCAATCATTTGAAGGAAAGCAGATTGAATCAGTTTCACTTTTATAAGTTGTTTTTCTAACTAAACCAGTACCAGACTTTCAAATACCTTGGAACTAACATCATGCATACAAATGAAATTTAAAAAAAAAAATTTGTGTCATGTTTCTCTTTGGTATTTGAGGGTTTGGTTTTAATTCAAAAGATAGCTATCAACTTTTAAAATAGAATACCTTCCCAGCATTTCTCTACTTTTGTGTTAAACATAAGGAGGAAAAAATAGCTAAGAAAATTTTAGTTCATATAGAGCGCAAAGATGAATCACAAAACACACACTGACCTGCATGAAGAATCCAGACACTAGAGCCTTCCTGATGTTGAGGTAGTAGTCCCGCGACGTGAAGTCCGTGCTGGATCTCTTCAGGTTGAAGCGGTCCATGATGCGTGCCAGCTGTTGTCGAACACTGTCTGCACTCTTCAAGGATCGCAAGTTGATGAAATTGTCATAGCACCACTGATGATCTTCATGATCTGCAACAGAACAGAAGTAAATATTGAAATTCAATGAAACACCTCATCATGGTCTATGACAGTATGAAAAAATATTTGCCTTAATTTGAACAGCGTCTGGGGCTAATAAAACCACTTTTTGCATAATTTTGAGGTGATAGCAAAGACGAGAATAAACTTTATGCATTACACAGTGCACCTCAGGCTCGACAAACTAGCTTGTTAATTCTCAAAAGTGTCCGATGCAAGGTTTCTTGAAGCCACAGGCAGTGTTCCAATACACCAATTGTTCAGTACATGTTCAGTAATCACAGCATTCACTTTTCCCACTTCATGTCAAATGAAGGGTATTCTTTCAATACAAGCTTCTTGGATTTCAGTTATACTGTATCATTTTCTTTTATCTCTACCTTTGAAACCTAAAATTCTTTAGGTTACTAATCAAGCAGTGCATGGTTTCCAAAATCTAGTTTATTGTCTTTAAAAGGCTAAACTCACTTTGAGAAATCTGAATAGATCAATTTTAAAAAGAAAAAAAAAGGTAGGTGGCAATGTCATCTAGTAGAACTTACTTTGTTTAAATGCATGGTAGACATTCAGCAGGGTGAGATGGTCGCCATCTATATGAGCGAACCTCATCTTGGCTTCATCTGCTGCTTTCTTGGCTTCCATTGGACGAACAAAGCACTGCGGGACTGAACGTGAGAAGCGGGTGGGGCCACAACGACCCATCCCCGGCGCCATTAGTTCATGGTCACTAAAGAGAATGGTACGAAATTGGACGGCTTGATGAGACAGACATACACATTTTAATTCTAATGTTTAACAAATTCTATCTTAAAAGAGAGTTGGCCCGGGTAAGAAAAAATTAAAGAAAATGAAAGGATTCAGGTGTCATCAGCATGTGTCATTCTCTATGACGCCTGAAAAGAAAGTTAATTGTTGTCCAACGTCAGCACTTTATAGGCTATATCGTAGATGGGGCCCCAATTTTATTTGCTGGCACACTGAGACAATAAGGGATTACTGTGGTTCTTGTGTTAGCCTGTCACATCAAACTGACACAGATCCAACCAGTAAGGGGTAAAAACGCTAGGGCCTGAACCATGGACCTCTTGCGTCGGAAGCCGATGTTCTACTACAGTGCTACTCCGCTCCTTTTGAGAGAAAGAGAGGGGCGTTGACAGAGAAGGGAGGTTGGGCTATTATACCTGAGAGCATGGCTGTGATGGAGAGGACCTCATTAGAACAGTTGTTGTCGCAGCTGGCAATCACCATCTTGGCCAACTGGGGGTCCAGAGGAAACTCGGCCATCATGGATCCTAACTCGGTGATCTCACCATCATCATCCAAGGCTGCCAGGTAGTTGAGTAGCTCCAGCGCTCGCATCAGCGTTTCAGGAGCTGGTAGATGGGAAATTTACTGCGTTACTTTAATCTGAGACACTTCAATTCCCTGTGAAACCACCAGAATGGAATGTGCAAGCAAGGGCAGTTTTTATTCATAAATATTTTTGTGAATAAGTTCTATATTTTAAGACATTACTATTTAGAGAACATAAGTACAAATGTGAATTTTGCCATAAGATTAAAAAGGGCAATTTCTACATTGTACATTTTAGGCTTCCGGTTATTACCGATGACAAACCAAAACACATAGTAATCTTAAATTTCCAGACAGTATTCTTTCCTCTTATTTCCATTTCTGTGCATCGATTGAATTAATTGCCTAGTCAAGATATACATCTTGGTAACTGTATTTTTAACCTCCATTTTGACTGAATAAAACTCTTAAAATGTTCATAAAATATTTACCAACTGATTTTCAAAATGTGAAAAGCAAGATTCATTCTTTGGCCAAACAAACAACATGCAATCAAATTTAATATCAATTGACACAAGCGTAATGTTTTTAGACCGTCTGAACTCACTAACCTGGTGGATCCATGAAGTCAAAGTGCACCAGATCATCAATGCCCAGCTTCTTCAGCTGAAGCACGACCGTTCCCAAATTCGATCGTAGAATTTCAGGGTAGGTATTTTCCTGCATCTCCTTCTTGTAGGCTTTTTCAGTGTAAAGTCGAAAGCACTTTCCCGGCTTTGTACGCCCAGCTCGACCAGCTCTCTGCTGCGCACTGGCCCTAGAGATGGCGGTCACCAACAGCGACTCCACCCGAATACGAGGGTTGTACACCTGAAAAAATTGTTTCAAGTCCAGTATAGTGTTTTAAAACCCCTTTTGATCTTATACCCACTGGATCTATGACAATAAACATCACCTTGGTAATGTTCCCAAGTTTGCAGTGGTAAAGTAGTATTCAATAATCATTTATCATGTCCATTGTTTCTATAAGTCACCTTTTTTTAAATGAAAGTTATGTACTGGTATTGTCGATCACCAGGACACTAAACTGAACCTAGGAGCCTGTTTTTTTTAAAACAAAAGCTGTGCGTATTTAAATATTCTTCATTTCCTTGTATTATGAGTGATTCATAAATTCACAAAGCTAACTCACCAATGCTTGACTACCAAATATTGGAAATGTGACAGGTGTGATATTTAAATTTATCACAAATGTCTTTATGGAATTTATATAAAAGCAATTATTTGCACAACTTATATAGTAGCTTTTATCCTTTCCTTTGAAAATCATATTTAAAGTCAACATGTATTGTATATATGCACCTACTTTCAAAATAAAACATATTGTAGCAACCATACTTGTTGCATACATAACAATTTGTTTGGCTTTAGCTTCAGCAGTTTTTTTCTTAAGATCGTACAATGTCCAATAATTCAAATGCATTGTCAAGACTCATACTGAAATCACTACTGATAGTCACTCAAAATTTTAACCGCAGCAACTGCTTTGTTTAAAATATTCAGCATCAGACTATTAAGTGACTATCACAGTCAGCAGGCTCAAGATAAGAACAATTTAATATCATATCATGACATATGTCATGAACTTAATTTGAGTACATTTTAGATTAAACTTAAAATGCACTCATAACATCAGTAAAAAAGAAAAAAACTTACTTTATATAACAGATTTGAAGTTCAATAGAGTAATGCTACTTTCGCAGCCTTATAAATTAAGGATAGGGGTGATGAGGAAAATTTATAGTGAAAACCAAATCAATTCTCAATAATGTTAGTACTAACCTTCTGTTTGGCAAACCCTGGATCTATTACAAATACAACACCATCAATGGTGAGAGATGTCTCTGCCAGATTGGTAGAAACAACAACTTTTCTACCAATGGCGCCATTCGCTTTTTTAGGAGGGGCAGCCTCAAAAATCCTCTGTTGCAGATTTGGAGGAAGTGTGGAGTACAGAGGTATACACTTGAGGTCTCCAATTTCTTTACCTAGGCTCTCCACTTCACGTGTAATTCTTTTACACGCTTCGTCAATTTCCTGCACGAAATTGAGAGAATGTACATTGTTTTTTTACATGGACTGTTGATGGAAAATTTACAGGTCTGCATTATATTGACTGAAACCTAAAAATTGTGAATAAGGGACCAGAAGGGAATTACCCAATAAATTCAGGAAGGTTGGCAAGCCTGAAGTTGGATATTCATATACAATATTATGATCTTAAAGTTAAACAATTTTGCTTAATTTTCAAAGGAAAGCAGTTTGAGAATTGTCTTTTTTTTCCTTTTCAAGTTGTTTACACCTGCCCTGGTTAGTTTAACTTAAAAATTGTATTTCTCTAAATGTTGATACAATACTCAACCAGAATAAATCATGGTAATATCAATCAGATTTTTTGAAGATAAAGTGAAAGCACACAAACCTCCTGCCCTGTTAGGAAAAGAAGCATGTCTCCCTCAATTTCTTCACACATGTGAATCTGAATGACAGTTCTAATTGCTGCCTCTAGATAGTCTCTTTCTGGCTCCGGCGTGTAAAATATTTCCACAGGGTGTGTTCGGCCTGGAACGCTCATCAAAGGGGCATTGTCAAAGTATGTCTGGCGTATGTTCAAATGACAGAGAAAAGGCAATTATTTGGCAACATTCATAAATATAAAAAGGAAAATTCAATAAACATTTTATTCTTTATATCTTACGGATTACTTTTCTAATCCTCAAACAACAAAAAAACAAAAATTAAAAAATATTTACAAAAGATTAGTTAATGCTATAAGCTTTTAATGATTTACCTTTGTAGACAAAACAATAAGAATTTCAGCAGCATAACGCAAAACAAAAATAAATTTTCTATTCTTCCTAAGACTGGAATATTTTAATTAATGTTTTAGCTTCAATAAACTCGGATATAGTGGCACAAACGGGACTTTTTCATAGTGTCGTTACAGCAGAGCAAATTAAAAGCAAAATATATTTTATATATAGACCCTGTATGTACAGCAATTTTTTGTGAGAGGAAAAAAAAGCACCAATAAAAATTAAAATGGGGCATAACTCAGAGTATTCAAATATTATCATAATTTGCTTCCCTGAATAATGTGACCAGATAAGACAGGAGTCATTGTACCCCCGTCCAGTCCTGTGTGTGGCAGCACATAAAATTGTAAGACACCAGTCTTGGGGCCCCTCCTTAATATAGCCTATATAGTGCTGATGTTGGATGTTAAACCAACTCAACTACAACTACTTCCCTAGATAATATAGACAACGGACACAACTCGTACAGCACATTAATAGATAAGCAGAGTTGATAATATTGTTTTTTTAATGGAAAGGTGCGACTGATTCAGACTATGCCCCCCATCATAAGGTAATATCCCTTCCTCTCCATATTATAATAATTTGATAATTTATAAGGTGGGAATAACCAATCATTTCTTAGAGAGGAGGAAGGGACACTGACACTAGTTCTAGTGATGATAGCCCCATCCCCTTTGATGTTATGTGTACACACTAGGATGGACAGTACTTAGTGAACTGGACCAATGAGACGAGAAACATTGAAGGTGCCATTGTAGCAAAAAGTGAGGTTGTGGGTGCCGTTAAACCAGTGATTTTTATTACCACCATGCCTGAAACAAAACCTCAGAAATAAAGTTTTGGAGATGGCCCACTGTACTAATTAAACATGAAGAAAGTTTATTTCAATGATATTCAAGTGGGGCCTTCCAATCAGCTTAAATAAAATGACGGTAACATTATTTTAGGAACCTTGTAAGAGAATTACTTCTTAGGAAAATTTAACCGTAATCAATAATCTTCACCCGTAAATACAAATAACTATATACCTGAAATTTGCCAGCATCCAATGTGGCACTCATAATGATAATCTTAAGGTCTGATCTTTGCTTAGCAACTTCTTTGAGAAGCCCCATAAGAATGTCTGTGGCAAGGGTGCGTTCGTGAGCTTCGTCAAGCATGATGATTCCATAGGCCTCCAACAGAGGGTCCGACATGGCTTCCCTTAGCAGCATACCATCAGTCATGTACCTTGGAGGAAAAAAAATTAAAGAGATTGGAGGGGGTGGAAGAGAGCCTGCTGTTTCTAATTATGTGTAGGGTTCAATCTCAGATAAAGACAGGTCCTACTGGTAGGATCAGTGCCAGTGTAATGAGTCAGGTTGGTACCCCCACTCTGTGTGGCAGCACTTAGAAGATATCAGTTTGAATAGTTCTGGGAACTGTCACTGTGTAGGAGGCCCTCCTTGGAAATGTAGGAAGCATTAACTTTACCACTAAACAGAGATTATTTGTGCATGTTCATGGAAACCTCAAAAGCTTTTAACCTGACATTCGTTCTTTTTTTTTTGTGTGTGCAGAATTGAGACAAAAGAAAACAAAAACCTTTACATTATTCCAACGGTGCAAAAGAAAAAGGAAACAGACTCACTTCATAAGTGTCTTAGACGATGTGCAGTCTTCAAACCTGATGCTGTATCCCACCTCTTGACCTAGGCAGACATCCATTTCCTCCGAGACTCGCTGAGCAACAGACATGGCAGCCACTCGACGAGGCTGGGTACAGGCCACACCTTTCTTAGGGTTGCGTGCTCTCACCCACTCCAAACACCATTGAGGAATCTAGGATATCACAAAAACAAACAAAAAACAAAATCAAGTGGGAAATCAGAACTTGATAAAGGGCATTTTTTCTTCTTTTTTTCATGAAAAAAGAAATTGTATTATAAATAGAAAGTTAAGTAGTCTTCTTAACATTCATAATAAAAATGCTGGCTGAAAATATTCTCACAAATTGTAGCTGCTGTTTTATTGTCCTGATACATTAAATCTATTTATATAATTGTCTTCATCTCAAACTTAGACATGGGATCAAATCCAAACAGCCATAAAAAAGTCATAAAATTAATAACATCAAACGCCTAATCAACTTTTAATTAATATAAACTGCCACTTGGAGTAATTTTTGGAACTCAGTAGTAATAAAACACAATCGGTGTGAGACTCCTTAAAATCTAAAAAGAAATTAAATATGATGTGTATAACCATACCTGTGTTGTTTTTCCAGAACCAGTTTCACCAACTAAGACAATAGTTTGGTGTTTGGTGACCATATCTGTAAACCTCTCCTTGTACTCCCATACTGGCAGCTGACTACGCTTCCTAAACAGCTCATAATATCGAGCCGTAAACGGGAGGCCTGTTTGAAGACAAGAAATAATCAGTAAATGACTAATGGAATATGAATGTGAAAATGCCTTTTAGAACTTGGACTGTAGAGAATCTGGATGAAAACAATCCTCATATGCTTTGAGCATGTTTTGTCCATCCATGATTTGTTGTTTTTTTAAAGATAAATTTTAGTATGAACTGAGTTTTAAAATCTATGTCAATGATGAAGATATGTTGTAAACTAATTAATTTTGCATGGACCGTTTTAATATCAACTTTCGACATAGTACCAAATAACCTAAAAATTCACACTTTTCATTAAAAAAAAAAAAAACAATTTTTTATCTATTGTGTTATCTAAACTTTTTAATAACCTATATTAAAACTACTTAAATTTAAAGTAAGAAATGCCTGAGTTCGAAAATCATCAAATGTAACTACATGTAGGTTATCAAAACAGCTTACCAGTGAAGGGATTAAGTTGAAGTGTGGGACGGGGTATGTTGAACTGTTCGAAAATTGACTTGGATTTACTACTTTCATCTTTTTTGTCGCCACTTCCATCCTCTTCTCTACAGGAACATTAGGGAAAAAAAATATTAAAAAAGTTATAGGACCAGAATAATAGTCTGTTTTAGTAATAGTCATCAAACTTCAATTTACCCCCCCCCCCCCAAAAAAAAAAAGGTAAGATTTAAAAATTACACCTAGTACGAGGCCGTAGACAACACACTCATTATTCAATGTTCCCAGTGCATTGCTGGCCAAACAGTAGACACTTTTTCCACAACCACGAGTATAGCATGCATGTGCCTGTTTGATTACCTCCCTTTGCTCACACATTCTTCACTACTGCTTGGGCAAGAGCAAACATAATGTGATTGACCAAGTAAGACTTAGTCCCAGGTATCCCTCTCTGGGGTCTTGTCTCCTTCTTGTCCCTTTTTAACCCATAAAACGCAGGGCGCCACTTGACTGCCTCGCCCTGAGAAAACTACAGGCCCCGCGTTTGCTACTTCACTGACTTAGCACCTCCGGGCGGGGTACTGCGGGGTGTCAGTGAACAGTACTGCCACACCCTATTTGTTCACACCCAGACTGGCTATCTGGCCGCCCGAACAAACTTCAAAGTGCCACGGGGGTTTTAATCTAGGAATTTAAGCTTTCTCCACTCCAGTCAAAAAGATATGCAACATTTGAGTAGGCTAACTCATGGTATATATCTGTTTACGATAAGGTTAACTGTATCTAGTGAGATCCCCTACATTTTAAAAGGAAAAATATTATATATTGACTTCAAGGGACAGTATTACCTATTTCTTTTACTTGACATGCTGTCTCCAACGTCAATTCTACGTTTTGACATGGTTGTTCATCAATAATCACTCTAGGATACTTGAACTGCTGCAGCACGGTCCTTTAAACGGGTTGGATAGATTGATTATTCAGATCTACATAAACTCAACAGTTTGTTTTCAGATAGCTGTTGTGGGAGAATAGAAAGTGTAAAGAACAGTAAACGTCTTTAAGTTCTCTTGCCTCCATTCACTCGTTTTCTCAATTTTTCAGTCAAGAAGTACAAAGCGGAAGTACTGCACCTGGTATGTTTTTCACAGACGGACGATGGCGTTTACAATTAACAATGCATTTCATAATAATTGTGACCTTATAACGCGAACCATTGTTTCTTTTTCTCTTTTTATTTGTGTTAACGTTGTGAGAAAAATGACAATAAATTCAAGTCACAGAATAATTTCCACTGTCGTACTTATCACGATATATAAAGGATTTCCGTTCCTGGTAGTGGGGGTGTTATAAGTGCACTGCACTGGTACTTGCCAGTTAAACAAAAGGACGTTGTTAATCACGCAGCCTGCGAGAATAGTGCGGGGCGCTAATCCCACAGACTGCCCAAATAGCAACAGGTACTAATCTCACAGACTGCCCGAATAGTGCAGTATGCGAGAATAGCGCCCCGCACAATTCTCGCGGTATGCGTCAATAGCGCCCCGCACTATTCTCGCAGGCTGCGTGATTAACAACGTCCTTTTGTTTAACTGGCAAGTACCAGTGCAGTGCACTTATAACACCCCCACTACCAGGAACGGAAATCCTTTATATATCGTGATAAGTACGACAGTGGAAATTATTCTGTGACTTGAATTTATTGTCATTTTTCTCACAACGTTAACACAAATAAAAAGAGAAAAAGAAACAATGGTTCGCGTTATAAGGTCACAATTATTATGAAATGCATTGTTAATTGTAAACGCCATCGTCCGTCTGTGAAAAACATACCAGGTGCAGTACTTCCGCTTTGTACTTCTTGACTGAAAAATTGAGAAAACGAGTGAATGGAGGCAAGAGAACTTAAAGACGTTTACTGTTCTTTACACTTTCTATTCTCCCACAACAGCTATCTGAAAACAAACTGTTGAGTTTATGTAGATCTGAATAATCAATCTATCCAACCCGTTTAAAGGACCGTGCTACAGCAGTTCAAGTATCCTAGAGTGATTATTGATGAACAACCATGTCAAAACGTAGAATTGACGTTGGAGACAGCATGTCAAGTAAAAGAAATAGGTAATACTGTCCCTTGAAGTCAATATATAATATTTTTCCTTTTAAAATGTAGGGGATCTCACTAGATACAGTTAACCTTATCGTAAACAGATATATACCATGAGTTAGCCTACTCAAATGTTGCGTAGTAGTAGTTGTAGTAGTAGTTGTAGTAGTAGTTGTAGTAGTAGTAGTAGTAGTAGTAGTAGTAGTAGTAGTAGTAGTAGTAGTAGTAGTAGTAGTAGTAGTAGTAGTAGTAGTAGTAGTAGTAGTAGTAGTAGTAGTATGATACAGAAAAGCAGTCCAACAACTATAGAGGCTTTAACAGACGGAGCTAGACCTAGGGACCAAATACTGATGCTAATGACTGAGGGAGTAAGGTGAAAATAGGTTTTGTGATGTCCCTATAAATATAGGGAATAAGATTTCATTAAAAGAAGGTCCTTTTACCCGAATAATTAATTTTTACGATGTAGAAATGCTCCCAAATCCCTGCAATGTTATTTTTGTAGCTTGAACACTGTGGCAGCCTGGAGTTTTATTACCATTAATTTTAGAAATAAAACATGAACTCATTGCGTGTTGACGAGGAGAGGCAATCCCATTCCAGCATGTATGGATTACATACTAGCCCATTGTAAAAATTTCGTATCTTCATTAGCGTTATTTGTTCATATTATATGTAAATAGTAAAAAAAAAACACACACCAGAAAATGGGAATAATGAAAAAAAAATACAAAAAGAAAACAATATAAAACTAATTACACCTGCACGCGATATGTATGGGTTTGCAGTTGATGAAAGATCTAAAAAAAATTAAGCTTGCTTGAAATTTTTATCAACGTGAATAATTATTGTTAAAATGTATCAGTGTGGGTCGCAAACACGTAGTAATGGCACATCGTCGTCTGTCAGGATTCCCTTGAATGTTGTTTGGGCATTTCTGAAAGATCACCAGAATCTTGAAGAACAACATTATTTTTTGCCCAAATATGACACGTATTAGATTTCATCAGCACCGCCTCCGAGATTCAGCCACAGCAAAGATCATTGCCATGCTTCAGACTGTTTGGAAGACATCTCGTATCAGCACTTATATCAAGATTGTGATCTTCAAGAGCAATGTTCTTAGCATTCTGTTAAAAGGAACCGAATGTTGGAAAATAGATACTACCAAGAATATTCTGATCGAACAGAAACTAAATATCGTCCAGATCATAATTATGTCTGAGACTGATTCTAAAGACAATTTAGCCAAATTTCATATCAAATGAGGAACACATAAATATGAAGTGTAACCGCTACATATGCTAATTGCGTCTTGCAGGAGGAGGTAGCTGGGACATATGTGTCGAAGATCCACACATTCCTATATCACATGTGCTGCAGAGACCACAAGGACTAAGAGGCCGAGGGAGACCACAGTAGATCTGGAGATCGACTTGAAAGAAAGAAGTCTGTCCATTAGGACGACGGCGGAGAGTTCTCTTGTAACTCGAATACAACGATTTCGAACTAAAAAAAACAACAAAATACCTACACTCAACGAAGAAATAGGAATCCCCATCTTTTTTCTCCTTTGTCTTACGTAAACTATCTTTGATTCAACGAACTAATCTTATACCATCCGCGGGCCCAACAAACCAGAAGTTGAATAAGTTTACAAAATGGATACGACACACTATAAACTTAGTTAAAATTAAATCTCCAAGGCCTGGCGGTTCGTCACTATAAAAAATCGAAAGAGACAAAAACACCAGTTTCAAATGTGGTGTGTGTGTGTGTGTGTGCATTTTTTTTTGGGGGGGGGGGATGATTGGCACAACATCATCGAGGCACAATCGTGTTAATATTGTTAGAGGATATTAATGTGCTAAATATCACAAAATACGCTCGCCGTGCAATAACGCTTACAAAACTATCCTTATTAAAGAAAGGCTAAACCCCCGTTTTCGTATCTCTATTTATTTTATGTATCACTTTGCTCACCAGCACGCGACTGTCTCTGAAGCAAATGACGTGGTACATTTCAGTCGAGTCCAGAAAGATTAGAAGTTTGTCAAGGCAGGAAAAGAAACCTAAAAATGCAACGTGGCACAAAACGCGATAAACATAGGCATGCCTCTTTCTGCGCGCACATTGTTAAAACCCTAGCTGCGCCCTATGTTTACCGCGCTTCTCCAGAATCTAGCGAGGGCCCAATGCTAAGTCTGGGGTGATGTCACCGCTTCTCGTCCCTAGCCAAGCAATGCCCTTCTATAATATTCTATACGACTTTGGCCAAGCCCAGTTGTTGTATTATAGAATGTAGGATTATTTTTTAAACGATGTCTGAGCTATTTTATGTTAACTTTCAATTTGCAATACAATTATGTCATTATTACAAACACGTACAAACAAAATCATAATAATTGCAATCGGCTATAAGCCCAGATCCCACCTGATACACGTTTGCCTTCAATAAATTATAATCTTTGTATAAAAAAGACAGTGTTGGCGAGCCCAACACAATAATCATTTTGTACGTGCCACAGTCCCAGGAGGCGCGAGAGCGCGAGGAGCGTGGAGAGGCTAGCATTGAAGGGTGCGAACTAACATAACCATTCAAACCGAGTACACTTCTGTTATCAATATCTCCAAAACCGTTTTTTAAATAATAAATATAAAGAAAACAACAAAACTTAACAAACAGGATACACCGATAATATAGAGATGGTCAGATGGAATAAAATTACGAAGGTACAAAGTTAGGTAGGTACAGACATCTATAGATAAATATTAACTTATGTTTATTATGGGTCCGCGATGTTTTTTTGCAGTCAAGGAGTCATCTGTTTTTCCCTAGACGAAACATGGATATTTCTTGTTTAGGTTTTTTTTTATCCCACCAGTACATCACCTACATGGTTTATCTCGCATCGAAACATTTTTTGTAGACACAAGCCTGATAGTCCACATGTACAAGGACACCAATCTTTATATAATATCATTGTTTTAGAATCAGCGCTGCGGTTGAGTGAGGCACGCACGGTGTCTCCAGTTGTCTCCACAGTCCACACCGCTGGTCCACTCCGCGCGACCTGGGACAGTTCGTGGAAGCACGGACCTGAGGCGTGATCGATTTGAAACGCACAACGCTAGCCTCTGACACGGCGCAAGTTGGCCTATCCCATAGCCTTCTATCTCTCACTAGCAGTAAGCTTAGCATTAGAGCAGTCGGCGAGTGTGTAGTCTGCTGGTTAGATATCGGGCAATGGGCCCACTACTGTGCACTACATTAGTTAGCACATCAGTCATAATATCCTCTAGCCAAGTCGATAGTTAGAGGTCTAGATTCTAAGCTTCTAGAGTAGACCAAGAGTTCTACACTGTCCTGTCCAGGATCTATAAATAAAGATTAATATCTAGACAATAGCATACTTACTAGATCTACATGTAGATCTAGATCTAGATCTAGTAGTCTTTGGTCTGAATGCTTTTTCTCATGATACGAGGAAGTCCTAGATCGAGATTCTAGATAAAATACATCTAGAGTAGAGACGTTGGATTTGTCAACGAGCACCACCGACAATCAGAAAAATAAACTTGAGACAAGGTAAACATTTGGATGAGGACTGGATCTAGACTAGACTAGATCGGCTACGATCAGAGATATTAGGCCCTACATGTCGCTGAACAAACACATCCCTTCACTCCATCCAGATTTAGGTCTAGACTAGAATCTAGATGTAGAGTCCAAATGGGGATTTAATTTTAAATAGGCTATAAATGTTATGCCTACAATCAAATCACACATTTTTTGTAAACATTAGATTTTAGTCTAACTGGAGAGGAGGTGTCTCTATAGTCACATCTAGTGTCCAGGACGTTATTGCCCCCCCCCCCCCCCCCCCCCCCCCCCTCTCTGTCGCCACCCTGTATCTTTTTTTTTGGGAAAACTAGATTCTCGATCTATGGACTTTAAAACTTATTTAGCAGGCACATTCGATTAAATTTGTCTTTGGTTGGGGGGCACAGATCTCTTGATTGTTGTTTAGCAGGCACATTCTATTAAATTTGTCTTTGGGGCACAGATCTCTTGATTGTTGTTTAGCAGGCACATTCGATTACATTTGTCTTTGGGGGGCACAGATCTCTTGATTGTTGTTTAGCAGGCACATTCGATTACATTTGTCTTTGGGGGGCACAGATCTCTTGATTGTTGTCTAGCAGGCACATTCGATTAAAATTGTCTTAAAACCAATTTTTTCTTGCCTTCCGAAGCCCGAAGGCAGGGCGATTTCTTTTAAAAGTGGAAATCATATTATTCAGGGATCACAGTTTTCCGCGGATCCGCGATCTTCTGCAGCAGCAGCGATTTACGTGAATGATGTTGGCGGGTGCGTCGCCATGGACTGTCCTGAAAAAAAAAGTGCGAATTCCGGTCATCACTACCGTTGATTAAAGGAACGAAAATGAGGAGACGCTGCTTTCTCTTTTGAAATGGGTGTACCTGTTTTTTATCCTGCAGTTTCGATTTCTGATATTCTATTTATAAGAAGTACTTTCCATTCAAAACGGAAGTACGTGTGCCGCTAAACTCGTTTTCTCAAGTGGGGATGTTCGTGAACTACACATCCTGTAATAATTCTATCAATGCCTTTCAAATGTTTAATGTTGTTGTTGTTGTTTAATTATTTTAATCTCGCAGTCGTAACCGGCTCGCCAGAGGCTGCAACCACACCATCAGCGCACATGGCTCAGCTGTTCGAGTCAGTTAAATTGTTAGGTTGAACCCATCCTTACTGCCTGGTTCATTTCTTTAGTCTTTGGTTGGAGAAACGAATCTGTGGCCCCATGCATGATACCCCACACTAGGATAAAACAGAAAATAATCACTCAAAGTTAACTGTGTACAAGATGAATGTAGAGGTTGAGAAATTAGAATATGATAATTTGTCCATCCAAACATTATGAAATGCTTCATTTAATTTTTACTACTAAGAATGTATATGACTATGAGGCACCTATTTACCTCTAAATCTCATGAAAAAAAAAAAAAAAAATGAGACAAGGGTATCAGTATAACTGTTTATTTGAGAAAACTGCATAATTATTTCAATAATTTCCATTCAGGCTTCAGCAATAGTAAAAACATTTAAAATCTATATATTCATGATTTAATCTTTATTTACAATTTAGGACAAACTGTTGTATATTCCACCTTTAAACAATTTACTGAGATAATTTAAAAAACAACAAATTATTCTATCTTCCCTCAAGTATGCTCCATGAAAAGTGAGAGCATGATTTTTCATCTCTGTTTGCCTCAGAATCCTCAAGTTTGTACTTGTTATGTATAAAGTAAAAGGGTGTAAGAGTAAACCTAGTATGGCCCTTGCCTTTTTTGGTTCCGACCCGTCACTGTACTGAGGTATTTAGAGATGCTATGGTTCATCAGTAAGCTGTTCAAATAGCAATAAAATGTGTGAAGATATTATCATAACTATGTATGCTAAAGAAATTAAAAACTTCAGGCGAGAACTCTCCTACCTGGTAACACATTGTACCAGTCTAAAACTTTTACCAACTTTTGCACAGTGCATTTTAGTTTGTTATCTACATTTTTGTGTATTACAATATACTGAACTTTGGCTTTGATAGTTTTAAATGTCATTGTGACATCAGATGATGCGACTGATAGCACTGAAACAGCTCTTTTTTTTAAATTACATATGATGTAATAGCTTTATAGAGGAAAACAAAGTCTGTCTTTTAAGACTTTTTGACTTGTCTGCATCTTTTGACATAATCGATCATGTGATGCTTATTAGACGACTAGAAGAGATCGATGGCCTGTCGCGAATAGAACTTAAGGTGGTTTGAGTCTTATTGTGTAGCCCATTGCAATGCCAATTTCCAGGCTGATTCAGTTGAGATTGGTAGATCTCACATTGAAATTCACTTTGGTGTTCCACAAGGCTCGCTCTGTCCGTGGACCAGTACTTTATACTTTGTACACTCAGCCTCCAATCAATATAATAGAACACTCTCTAAGATTCCATCTCTATGCTGATGATACTCAGTTATATTCACATGGAAAATTGAACATTTACAGTGTTTAGTCACAACAACATCTGATGGTATTTATTATGTACTACTATAGATGGCTAGCAATAAGCCAAAACTTAAAGATGACAAAACCGAAATTATACTGATTGGAAGTGAAGTTGGGAATGTGCCTTGAACAACCATTAACATCAAGAATAAATAGCAGTAAAATAGTAAAAAATCCATGTATTATTTTTGATCAAAATTATACTGAACTAGTTATATTTTTAAATTAGGAAAATTGCAAGCATACAAACCTGCTTAAATGAGAATGTGACCTAGACCCTTGCTACATCGTTGATATTATCTTAACTTGATTACTGTAACATTTTACTGGTATTTTTATCTGATTGCTAGGTTGTATGCTTTATTGGCAACAAATTTATACTGGTCTATTTGCATGTAAATTGAACCCTGTTTAGTGTTACAAGTGCTGTTTTACATAAAATGAAAATAACCACACTGTATGGCTCATTTATTAATACATGTATTGAACCAAAACTAAGGGGACAGCACTGCATCAAAGACAACTGTAAATATTTAATAGGGAACCATGATGCAAATGTTTAACATTGACTGTACAGATTCGACTTTTATGTAAAAACATTTTATCAGGTGTGTGAGGTTTGACCCAATTAGATAACATTGTCCTTAACCGACTTCACAGGAAAAAAGGTCAATGCTGTATTGTTGCATGTAATATTAGCACGCAGTGAAAGGTTTGAGTCTGAAGAAACTATAGATAGGTGTAGTTGTAAGTGTACTGTACATCATCGGTTTGTGGATATTAAGTGTAACTTCATTATTTCACTAGTTTTGCTGGTGAGATAATTATATATTATATATATATATATATATCTTTGTCTACTCGAAAATATTTTAAAAATAACTCATTAACCGTATAGATTTAGGACTTAATTTTTTTGAATAATTAGCTGCAGTTAAAAAATGTTGGAATATACAGCTATTGAAATAGTTTTTACTTTTAAAATTTTCTTTTTCTCACACAGCAAATCAAGCGTTGATCAGAGAAAAGTGTGGACTTGGCAATGCAATTCTACCTGAAATATTTTGTGACATAAGAAGCTGGCAGTTATATTTTACTTGTAAGTATATGTTATTTAAATAGTTTTTTAAATTCTAAAAGCGATTTAAGAAAAATATACTTGTGCAGTTCCTTTCAAAGCCATCAATTTTTTTTTGGCTGTTATTAGTATCAGCCATTTGATACCATGTGTTTCAACCCAGAACTACAGTCAAACCTGCCCATGACAACCACCATTAGTATGCTTTATGATAGACGATCTTACAATCAAATGTTAAAAAAAGTAAACCGAGTCACAGCATATATCTCAACCCCTATTATTATTATTATTATTACTATTATTATTATTATTATTATTATTATTATCAGCATATATCTCAACCCCTATTATTATTATTATTATTATTACTATTATTATTAACCATACCTTTGCCAGTATCAATACAAACACCTCTTCATTAGTGTCATTTTATCCCTTTTCCTATTACTGAAACATTGTTTTGGCCATAATTAATTTGTAATAATAATAATAATAATAATAATAATAATAATAATAATAATAATAATAATAACATGTGTTTTATTTGACAGAGTCTTGATGTGCTTTTGAAGAGCTCTTTCAAGGATAGAGAGAGAGATAGTGAGCACTGTACACTCTGTATTTCTATCTGGCAGCTGGGCAGAGAAAAAAATGTCTGTCATGTTTCACACTCTGAGCCCCGAGGAAATAGAAGAGCTCCACTGTGAGCTCCGCTCACAGCTGCCGGAGTCGGCCAAGGTAAGCGCATAAACACACACATCATAGACTGGGAAATTCAGAATTTCATGTTGTTTTATTTTTCTTTATAGATTGATATTTTTATTTTATGTTTCATTGTAATAGTCTCATGGCTGTCAGTTTGTCACAATTCACTTATGTAATTAAACCCTGTAATGAACACTTGTATAGAAAAGTATAGTTTAGTTTAGTTTAAGCCCCTTGATTCCCTGCATAACATAGGGGCCAGCAAATCCCCTCCACCAAACTCGGTTCTGGCTGATCCTCTTCAGCTTATCTCATGTTGTATCAGCAGCTTTTATCTCAGCATCGATGCTTTGCAGTGACGGTTAGCCAGCCTTGCGTTTACCTTTGGGTTTTTATCCAGGGCTCTGCTACTTGAGCCAGTTCGCCCCTCAAGATCAACTATCTAGTTCCCAATTTAAATCACAGAATAAGATCTAGATCTATACCATCGGATATCAACTAGATTTAGAATATAAAGCTACAGTTGTAGATCTAGAAATATATTCACCTTCACGAGATGTAGTGTCAGTTTGGAACGACGGATAGGTTTGTTTGGAGGTGTCTTCCATCTGCAATTTAGAGGGGAATATTACAAATCGTAAAAGATCGTAAATGTACGACAATAATCGAAAACCTTGATGTCCATGTGGGTCATTAAAACAATATTCATTAACAACAAACAGTTTTAACAATAATTCTCAGGCTTTTAAAACCACCAACTGTGATACGATACAAAAGGTGACATCCGTTTGGCTAGAGTTGCAACACATTAGGGTCAGGAAACAGCAATCATCCATTTGAGATACCAGATCTAGATTAAGCTTAGATCCATGGTCCCGAATCCCGATGACGATATAATTATAAGCAAGATTTATATAGAGAAGAGAAAGCTGTGAAGAGAATTAAAGTAATTTAGCCCAGGAATAAAAAATCTCTCTTGATTTTTAACATACAATAGTCAACAAGAGTGGACAAAAGATCTTGTACAGTGTGTAACATCTTTGAGTAAATCAATAATGCGTCGCCCAACGGACGGGAATTTTCGCCAGGTCTGGGTGGCATCCCTGATGTCTGTCTTTGCGGAAGAGTATCAGCGATTGTGCTCTTAGTCTGGTCTCTACCTTTGAATCTGTCTGGCTTAGGTGATCTGTGTATTGATATAACAAACATTTCAAAGATCTCTGTGTATTGGTTACAGATCTACAGCAACATCTCGAACCACATAGATGAGATCCTGACAGGGTTTGAGGTCATTGTGGACCAGTGGCCGTGCTGGACTTGCATCATGCTGAGGCCGACCTGCCCAGAGCTGGTGAGACTTAGTCTTCTTATGATAGTACAGCGTATATTATAGTGCTCAGTCTTCTAATGATCATACAGCGTATATAGTGCTTAGTCTTCTTATGATAGTACAGCGTATATAGTGCTTAGTCTTCTTATGATAGTACAGCGTATATAGTGCTTGGTGTTCTTATGATGCTACAGCGTATATAGTGCTTGGTGTTCTTATGATGATACAGCGTATATAGTGCTTGGTGTTCTTATGATGATACAGCGTATATAGTGCTCAAGCTGGACTAGTCTTCTAGTGGTTGCAGTTTACATACAGGACAAGCTCTATCTATTCTTAGCACAAAAAATGATCAAAGACACATTAAGTCATTTTTAAAAGACATGTTACATTTCAAGATCTTAACCCGGTGATATTCTAAAAGTAAAGGATAATCTAGATCTTGGCGAACCAAACTCTCTCTCTCTATATATATACACACACATACATCTTAATATCACCCGTATACATATTTTTTCCTTAAATATTAGTATGTTTTTATATTATGCTTTAAATTGATCATCTCTGTTATGCTATTTATACTCCTTACCATGATTTAAACCACCTTAAATTTTAAAGAACTGTGATGTTTACAAATGCATCTAGTATTTAGAGCTTTTGTTCTTCCGCTGCCACATATTGAGAGCTTAGTCAGAAGGTCATAGGCTGATGACCCTATGAACCCTCTGGCACCAATCTCTACTGGCATTATCACAGCTTTGTAACCGGCATTTCGCAGCTCTTTTGTCAGGTTCAGGTATTTTTCTCTTTTGTATATATGGGCCTCTTCCATTCTGCTTTCGTATGGAATTGTCAGTTCTACCATGATGATCTGATGCGTCGAAGCTGAATGGATTACGATATCAGGCCTTAGTCCAGTTTCTTTGATTACACTAGGGTGACCATCCCAATCTGGAAGGTCTGCTGAAACTTCCCAGTCGTCACACCCGTCTAGTAAGCATTTCCTTTGGTTTGTTGTCTTGGTCGACCTTCCGTGCCATGACTTGGCGCCTCCCTCTGTTTGGAATATTACTGTACCTGTTTCAGGGACGGAGGTCTCTCCTTTTGCCGTACTTAACACTGAGGCAAGTTCCCGAAGGACCCTGTTATGCCTCCATGTATATCGTCCCTGCGAGAGGGCGATTTTGCAGGAGCTCAAGACGTGCTGTGTAGTCTGTCTGCCTTGGCATAGCGGGCAAGCGGGGTCCTCTTTCTTTCCCCATCGCACCAGATTTGCGTTGGAGGGTAGGAGATCGTAGACCGATCTAATGAGGAAGCTGATCCGAAGTGGCGCCATATGCCAGATGTCATTCCATGAGAGGGATTTTTGCAGGACATTATCCCAATTAGTCCATTGTCCTTGCTGCGGTTGTTGAACTGCTTTTTGGACCCTTCTGGAGTCTTCATCCAGCCGTATCTCATTGATAATCATGTCTCGTTTCTCTTTCCCCTCTGCTTTTGACCACCACTTTGTTGTTGATGACCCCAGACCTTTGCGATCGGTTTGAGTCTGCCCAATTACCTCTTTAACTTTTAGGCATTCTTTAGCTTGATCGACAGCTGTGACAGCTTTCCATTTCCTCCCCGTCTTTATGGAAGGTTGCACTGTCTTTACAACCGGATCATCAGAGTCCTCTAGCATGGAGACCAGTCTGGCTTTGCCACATTTGTACTCTTCTAGTATGGATTTTAGTGGGAGTTTGAGCTTTGCTGTGCGGCAGTACATTGCCACATCTGTGAGACCCGGAGGAACCCCTAACCATCTCCTGGTAAACTTATTGATCTTAGCTTCTATTGCCTCTACAGTGGTTGAGCAGATCTCGTATACCA
This sequence comes from Elysia chlorotica, assembly GCA_003991915.1. Taxonomy (NCBI): domain Eukaryota; kingdom Metazoa; phylum Mollusca; class Gastropoda; family Plakobranchidae; genus Elysia; species Elysia chlorotica. The sequence goes on from RQTK01001588.1 coordinate 24,904, forward strand.
GGAGCGGCCAGAGGAGCTTGGGAATTAGCATGAACTGAAGGCACCACACTTTGTATTTACCATGGAGGCCACACCTATTAATGGCCAGGAGACCTTCGGTGGCCTGTTCGGTTGTTTCTAGCCCTCTTCTGGTATCTTTCATGGATGAGTCGTACCACCTACCAAGACTCTTAACTGGTTCTTGACTGACCGTTGGTATCTGTTGCTCGGCCACAGTGAATATCTTACTCGCATCTACTTTTCCTTTTCTTATTGACAAGCTGCGAGACTTCTTCGGCTTGAATTTCATTCTGCACCAATCCATTAAGACATCAAGGCGCTCAAGCATTTGGTGTGTTTCATCCTCGTTTGAGCAGATTATTGTGGTATCATCCATGAATGCTTTCAAAGGGGGCATGTAACAACCACCTCCAAGATCTGCAGGGCCTGCGCTTCCTTCTGCTGCCTTCAATATGACTTCCATAGCCATGACAAACAGAATTGGGGATATTGTGCAGCCCATTGCAATGCCAATTTCCAGGCTGATTCAGTTGAGATTGGTAGATCTCACATTGAAATTCACTTTGGTGTTCCACAAGGCTCGCTCTGTCCGTGGACCAGTACTTTATACTTTGTACACTCAGCCTCCAATCAATATAATAGAACACTCTCTAAGATTCCATCTCTATGCTGATGATACTCAGTTATATTCACATTGAAAATTGAAGATTTACAGTGTTTAGTCACAACAACATCTGATGGTATTTATTATGTACTACTATAGATGGCTAGCAATAAGCCAAAACTTAAAGATGACAAAACCGAAATTATACTGATTGGAAATGAAGTTGGGAATGTGCCTTGAACAACCATTAACATCAAGAATAAATAGCAGTAAAATAGTAAAAAATCCATGTATTATTTTTAAATTAGGAAAATTGCAAGCATACAAACCTGCTTAAATGAGAATGTGACCTAGACCCTTGCTACATCGTTGATATTATCTAAACTTGATTACTGTAACATTTTACTGGTATTTTTATCTGATTGCTAGGTTGTATGCTTTATTGGCAACAAATTTATACTGGCCTATTTGCATGTAAATTGAACCCTGTTTAGTGTTACAAGTGCTGTTTTACATAAAATGAAAATACCCACACTGAATGGCTCATTTAATAATACATGTATTGAACCAAAACTAAGGGGACAGCACTGCATCAAAGACAACTGTAAATATTTAATAGGGAACCATGATGCAAATGTTTAACATTGACTGTTCAGATTCGACTTTTATGTAAAAACATTTTATCAGGTGTGTGAGGTTTGACCCAATTAGATAACATTGTCCTTAACCGACTTCACAGGAAAAAAGGTCAATGCTGTATTGTTGCATGTAATATTAGCAAGCAGTGAAAGGTTTGAGTCTGAAGAAACTATAGATAGGTGTAGTTGTAAGTGTACTGTACATCATTGGTTTGTGCATATTAAGTGTAACTTCATTATTTCACTAGTTTTGCTGGTGAGATAATTATATATTATATATATATATATATATCTTTGTCTACTCGAAAATATTTTAAAAATAACTCATTAACCGTATAGATTTAGGACTTAATTTTTTTGAATAATTAGCTGCAGTTAAAAATTGTTGGAATATACAGCTATTGAAATAGTTTTTACTTTTAACATTTTCTTTTTCTCACACAGCAAATCAAGCATTGATCAGAGAAAAGTGTGGACTTGGCAATGCAATTCTACCTGAAATATTTTGTGACATAAGAAGCTGGCAGCTATATTTCACTTGTAAGTATATGTTATTTAAATAGTTTTTTAAATTCTAAAAGCGATTTAAGAAAAATATACTTGTGCAGTTCCTTTCAAAGCCATCAATTATTTTTTGGCTGTTATTAGTATCAGCCATTTGATACCATGTGTTTCAACCCAGAACTACAGTCAAACCTGCCCATGACAACCACCATTAGTATGCTTTATGATAGACGATCTTACAATCAAATGTTAAAAAAAGTAAATCGAGTCACAGCATATATCTCAACCCCTATTATTATTATTATTATTACTATTATTATTATTATTATTATTATTATTATTATTATTATTTTATTATTATTATTATTCACACAGCATATATCTCAACCCCTATTATTATTATTATTATTATTACTATTATTATTAACCATACCTTTGCCAGTATCAATACAAACACCTCTTCATTAGTGTCATTTTATCCCTTTTCCTATTACTGAAACATTGTTTTTGGCCATAATTAATTTGTAATAATAATAATAATAATAATAATAATAATAATAATAATAATAATAATAATAATACATGTGTTTTATTTGACAGAGTCTTGATGTGCTTTTGAAGAGCTCTTTCAAGGATAGAGAGAGAGATAGTGAGCACTGTACACTCTGTATTTCTATCTGGCAGCTGGGCAGAGAAAAAAATGTCTGTCATGTTTCACACTCTGAGCCCCGAGGAAATAGAAGAGCTCCACTGTGAACTCCGCTCACAGCTGCCGGAGTCGGCCAAGGTAAGCGCATAAACACACACACATCATAGACTGGGAAATTCAGGAGCATTTTGTGATGTTTTATTTTTCTTTATAGATTGGTATTTTTATTTTATGTTTTATTGCAATAGTCTCATGGTTGTCAGTTTGTCACAATTCACTTATGTAATTAAACCCTGTAATGAACACTTGTATAAAAAAGTATAGTTTAGTTTAGTTTAAGCCCCTTGATTCCCTGCATAACATAGGGGCCAGCAAATCCCCTCCACCAAACTCGGTTCTGGCTGATCCTCTTCAGCTTATCTCATGTTGTATCAGCAGCTTTTATCTCAGCATCGATGCTTTGCAGTGACGGTTAGCCAGCCTTGCGTTTACCTTTGGGTTTTTATCCAGGGCTCTGCTACTTGAGCCAGTTCGCCCCTCAAGATCAACTATCTAGTTCCCAATTTAAATCACAGAATAAGATCTAGATCTATACCATCGGATATCAACTAGATTTAGAAAATAAAGCTACAGTTGTAGATCTAGAAATATATTCACCTTCACGAGATGTAGTGTCAGTTCGGAACGACGGATAGGTTTGTTTGGAGGTGTCTTCCATCTGCAATTTAGAGGGGAGTATTACAAATCGTAAAAGATCGTAAATGTACGACAATAATCGAAAACCTTGATGTCCATGTGGGTCATTAAAACAATATTCATTAACAACAAACAGTTTTAACAATAATTCTCAGGCTTTTAAAACCACCAACTGTGATACGATACAAAAGGTGACATCCGTTTGGCTAGAGTTGCAACACATTAGGGTCAGGAAACAGCAATCGTCCATTTGAGATACCAGATCTAGATTAAGCTTAGATCTATGTTCCCGAATCCCAATGACGATATAATAAGCAAGATTTATATAGAGAAGAGAAAGATGTGAAGAGAATTATAGTAATTTAGCCCAGGAATAAATTTTTTTTTCTAAAAAAAAAAATCTCTCTTGATTTTTAACATACGATAGCCAACAAGAGTGGACAAAAGATCTTGTACATTGTGTAACATCTTTGAGTAAATCAATAATGCGTCGCCCAACGGACGGGAATGTTTGTGTGTGTGTGTATGTCTCAGGGATGCCACTTTTCCGGAAATTTCCGGAATTCCGGAAATATAATTTGGTTCCGGATCCTCCGGAAATTTTTCAAACTGACTCTTGAAGCCGATGTCCGGAAAACTTTTCCCCCGAAAATTCCGGAAAGCTGGCGACACCTCCGTGTTTTGTTTTGGAAAATACGAGGGGTGTTCATTATGTCCTTAGCTTGACCTTGAAGCAGTTGTACTAGAGTAAAGAAATTTTGTGGGTAGCTAGATCATCTATGTTGAACACGGCATGCAAAACTTGGGGAAAATCGGAATTTTTTTTCTGCACCTTTTAGCGCATCAAGTAAAACAACCCTTAGGAAGTTGTCATTTGTTGTTTACAAATTGTCTGCCATGGGGGCCGTTGAATATCGCTCTGTCATCAAATTCCTTCACTTAAAAGGACAAACCCCCACGGAAATTCATCAACAGATGGTAGAAGTTTATACTGAAAAGTGCCCTAACTACAGTATGGTGACTCATTGGGTGAGAAAGTTCAAATCTGGCTTTTTGTCAGTGATGGATGAACCTCGCGAAGGCCGGCCAACATCTGTTGTGACTGAGAAAAACGTGTCCACTGTGGAGGGACTAGTAAAGCAGGACAGGCGAATAACAGTCAAACAGTTAGCAAGTGAAACCAGGATCAGCGTAGGTTCAGTTGAAAAGATTCTTCATGATCCCTCAATCTGAACAAGGTCTCAGCTCGATGGGTACCAAGGTTATTGACCGCTGATCAGAATAAAGAGAGGGCTGATTGTTGCAAACATCTTCTTCGGTTAGAAGCAAATGACGACTTGTTCTTTCAGAAAATTGTAACCATGGATGAGACTTGGATCTATTAATTCGATCCAGAGCCGAAAAACGCGTCTATGCAATGGAAAAGACCCTCATCGCCCCCACCAAAGAAAGCAAAGGTCACACAATCAAGTGGCAAGGTCATGCTGTCTTGTTTCTGGGACTGTGAGGGCATCATAATGACTGACTACATGGAAAAGGGGAAAACAATCACTGGAGAGTATTATTCAGGGTTGCTAAAAAGACTGAGAGTCCTGCTTTTGCATGATAACGCTCCTGCTCATCGAGCACGACAAGCCGTTGAGACAGCTGATCAGCGTGGCTATGAAATTCTTCCCCATCCACCATATTCACCGGATTTAGCTCCATCAGACTTCTGTCTGTTCCCAAACCTTAAGAAATCCATAAAAGGGCGCCGTTTTGAAGACATTGAAGATGCGATTTCTGCTGTGGAAGAGTGGTTTCAAGCGCAAAATGACACGTTTTACTCTCAAGGACTTTTGAAGGTCAAGGACAGGTGACAGAAATGTGTAACTATGCAGGGTGACTATGTAGAGAAATAAATGTAAGTGTGCCAAATTTTATGTCTCTGGGTTTATTCCTTCATTGTCATGCTAAGAACATAGTGAACACCCCTCGTAAATACCTGTTACTATGTGCCTTACATGTTCAGCCCTCATTGCTTGCACAAAGCCTAGATCCATAGTCACGAGGACCATTAGTTTTTTTTCAACGGGCAGATGAGAGTTTATCTCCGAACCCAACGAGCGCAAGTAGCAGTTATCTGTGATCACACCTCGCATACTTCGGCGTGTTTTTAATGGAAATTATACGCTGTTAGTTTCGAAAACGCGCCCCTCTCAACGACTCCGCCTCTAAAGGCAAAACAATGTTGTTTCTTGTTATCATTAAACTACGGTTAATTGCGCAACTTTAAAAGGAGTAATTTTCAAGTTTGCGAGTACGTAAAAGAAAAGCATAGAGCAATGTTCATCGAAATGCGATGTCTCTTCGTTGCTTATTAAATTTGCATAATACTGTTTTATTGGTATCGGTACTGCAGTTGATCTCATCCGGGTTACCGACTTGATTTTCTAGTTTACCCAATCGACATCGTTTATTCTTCCGAATAATACCGATCTGTCCATCTTCATTCAGCCCTATGCTTGATCTGACTCGGATCTACATGTATTGGCTATTTTAATGACGGGGCCTTGGCCAAACCGTTCTAAGCTTATTGATAATTATGTTAGTGAATTTAACATGCGCGCTTCTGGTATCGTAATATAATCGAGTTCTAGATCTAGCTAAAGCTAGACCTAACCGAGTTATAGCTATAGCCTATTGGATCGGACGATCGGCACATTCTGTATCTAATATAATGTAATACTAAAGTCATATAAACTAGATCTATAATTATGTGGATTTATGCTAATTACGTTTCGGTTAATAAAAAAAACAATAAAATTGTGTTTATTCCTTCATGAGATGGACGCACACAACACCGTAAAAATGTAACGAAATTCTCATCACCGGTAATTAAATTAGAGCAGATGTAGAGTAAAAATACACTTCGTTGAGGTTAAGTACATACATGTATAACACAAAAAAAAAACAATAGGTCTAACTGGAATCCGGTTAAGAAGAAAATCCGTTGTTTGCCTTGTTTACCGGCAAATATCTGTTAGCGAGACTATTTCCTTTAATAAAATGTAACCATTTATCTACCCAAGTACATTCTCAGAGACTCTTTAAATGGACGAAAATCTTGAAAATTTTCAGCTCCAGGGGGGCGACGCCCCCCTGACCCCCCTCTTTATCCACTGCCAAAGTTCCGGAAATTTCGCCAGGTCTGGGTGGCATCCCTGATGTCTGTCTTTGCGGAAGAGTATCAGCGATTGTGCTCTTAGTCTGGTCTCTACCTTTGAATCTGTCTGGCTTGGGTGATCTGTGTATTGATATAACAAACATTTCAAAGATCTGTGTGTATTGGTTACAGATCTACAGCAACATCTCGAACCACATAGATGAGATCCTGACAGGGTTTGAGGTCATTGTGGACCAGTGGCCGTGCTGGACTTGCATCATGCTGAGGCCGACCTGCCCAGAGCTGGTGAGACTTAGTCTTCTAATGATAATACAGCGTATATAGTGCTCAGTCTTCTAATGATCATACAGCGTATATAGTGCTTGGTGTTCTTATGATGATACAGCGTATATAGTGCTCAAGCTGGACTAGTCTTCTAGTGGTTGCAGTTTACATAAAGGACAAGCTCTATCTATTCTTAGCACAAAAAATGATCAAAGACACATTAAGTCATTTTTAAAAGACATGTTACATTTCAAGATCTTAACCCGGTGATATTCTAAAAGTAAAGGATAATCTAGATCTTGGCGAACCAAACTCTCTCTCTCTATATATATACACACACATACATCTTAATATCACCCGTATACATATTTTTTCCTTAAATATTAGTATGTTTTTATATTATGCTTTAAATTGATCATCTCTGTTATGCTATTTATACTCCTTACCATGATTTAAACCACCTTAAATTTTAAAGAACTGTGATGTTTACAAATGCATCTAGTTATGCGACAGTCAGGTTTCTTATTGTACACTTTCTTTCCACACCCTAGAACCATGCTTTTACCTAATTTTATATTTATTTCGAGTTATATTATGAATATGATTATCTTATCTTGTCTTTTGCAAGCATGCAGATATTTTTGGTCTAAATGAAATAAACTTTCCTTTAAATTCATAGCCATATTGTTGACAAATATTTTTAAATTTCAGAATTTTTTCATTTTTTTTTTAAATTTAAATTTCAATGATTTCTTTTCTTTTCTTTTTTTTTTTTTAACAATAATTATATTTATTCTGTATAGAAGGGGTGGGTCAAGTCTGCCTACAAAACTTCATGTCACAAGTGTATAAACATTGATGTGAACCTTCAGTTCAAGAAACACTGTATTATTGCCGATCAATAATTGCAAAGGTGTAGGATGTTAATATACTGTCAAAAACAATCAAGTGAAATTAAATACCTTAATTATTGTTGTTTGTCTGAGACTTTGAAAATTATTACAAACTCTCTAATATTTATCTAACCTAGGTCCCTCAGTACTTCAAAAACTACTATATATGCCACACACGCAGCATCAAGGATTTCAAGTTCTTCATCCAAAGACCCGGTGTTGTAGACTGGTCAAAACCTGCAACCTTCACAGGTGAGCTTTTCACATGGATTTTCTTTGTCAGCATAAACTTGGTCAAAACCAGCAACCTTCACAGGTGAGCTTTTCAAACGGATTTTCTTTGTCAGCATAAACTTGGTCAAAACCAGCAACCTTCACAGGTGAGCTTTTCAAATGGATTTTCTTTGTCAATTGGTCAAAACCAGCAACCTTCACAGGTGAGCTTTTCAAATGGATTTTCTTTGTCAATTGGTCAAAACCAGCAACCTTCACAGGTGAGCTTTTCAAATGGATTTTCTTTGTCAATTGGTCAAAACCAGCAACCTTCACAGGTGAGCTTTTCAAATGGATTTTCTTTGTGAGCATAAACTGTTCACCAGAACAGTTCACAGGTGAGCTTTTCACATGGATTTTCTTTGTGAGCATAAACTAAGTTCGGACCAGAAGTCAGTGGGATCCAAGAGAGATGAAGGCAAGGGACAGGGCTGTAGGTTTATCGTTATGAGGATTGCGATTTCAGGTTTGTAATTGCCCACATTTCTAGAAAAGTTGTAAGAACGAGGAACTTGCACCATTCGACTCTTTTCAATAGTTTTTTCATTTCATTTCTCCATTGAATGTCAATATGGTAAAAGGAACAAAGAGCCAAACAAAAACAAAAACAAACAAGCATGGTAGCAGTATTGATCATTTTATAATTCATGGTCTGCTGCAACATTTTTTTCCGATATCATTTTACCCATGGTCTCATTTAAAAAAGTTCTAATGAACTACTACTAATAGTACATTTATGTGGCATGGAACCCCCCACCCCTCCAGCCAAGCATGACATATTTTGAAGTATTAAATTTTGTTGTCATACATTCCATTGAAATACAGGAATTCCCTATGATGCTGTCAGCACGATCCAAGAAAAAAGCCGCAAAGACCATGGCCAAGTAACTTGCGTGGAGCACAGATTCATGTACTGTTGGAATAAAAAGGATATACCACAGCCAGAAAAGTAATAATGAATTTCTAAAAACCAAAGGGTTTTTGATGCCCCTCTATTCTATTGCTAAATGTGAAACGATGTCTTCAAAATTTGGTTCGTTTTAAGGCAGATATCAATTTAAAGGTAGAATTAGTAAATCTGAAAATGAAAATTCTAATATTTTAAATCATATGGCTTACTGAAGATTATGTATGTACCCCCACTCCCTTCCCTCAACAGATTGACTTTTAGGCTTAATTGTCTGACTGATCGCTTGATGTATTTCGTTTTTTGTTGTTGACAATTCCATGGATTGAGGAATTCATTGGATTCCTTTTCGGTCCATGAACCTACATGTAATGCATTATAAAGCAATAAATCTTCCTGCTCGTGCCTCTTTCCTTAATGAGATTTTCTAATAATTTAGCAACACTGACTTATTTGCTTGGTAAAAATGTATTTCTGCATTGACAGTGATTGTCTTTACTTCCACAGAATCCCAGATGGTCTGACCCTGACGTCTCTGAGGACTGAGCATGCCGAGCTAGTGTGCTCCCACTGGAAACACGCCCGCAAAAACGACGGCCTGTTGGAATACTTTGAGAAAGTGCTTGCAAACTTTGAGAGCAGTGCCGTCGTGGATGGCGACGGGAGGTTGATAGCCTACATCTGCATGCAGTTCAACGGGTCGATGGCTAACCTGTATGTAGACCCCGACTACAGAACGTCCAATCTCGGCGTGGCCTTGCTCAGAGATCTTACCAGGAAACTCATTTTGAAAGGATTGACTGCTTTTGGCTTTATCAAAACAAAAGATTCCACATTCATCAACACGTGTCAGAAGATTGGGCTGTCCTGGATCCCACAGGGGAGTATGTCGTGGCTCCACTACAAGCCAGGCCAGCTCCGGCCCAACAGGTCTTGGCCGCAAGAAATTCAAAGTCACGCCATAGCAGAGAAAAAGGAAGAGAGGAAAAAGGTTTATTTTAATGCCATGCCTCTTTCCTACAACGACTGCCTACCGTCTACAGCATCAGCAGATTTTGTTCACGTGACAAGCAGTTGAAACTGGAGGCCTTTTTTTTTCTTTCTCCAAAAAGAGTGTGTGGGATAAATCTAGTTGGACCAAGTCCGTGGGCAGGAAGAGTTGCAAAGAAAGATAAACCAGGTGCTATGACTTGACTTTGAAGTACTTTTGTGTAAAGCTCTAAAGAGAAGAAAAAGACCCTCCTCCTATTTGCCCCTATACTACAAATGTAATCTGTTTTTCTCTCCAAATTAAATGCACGAAACTTGAACTCACCAAAAGCTTTCTGACAACTTCCTTCTTCGATATGCTTTGGAAAAACAGTTGTGAATTTGTGAGACAAAAAGTATGCGGACAATTGTGGTAATAAATTTATGTTTTGGACTAGATTGTGCAAATATCAAGGGCTAGCTATGAAACACAATTTTCACACAAATACTAGGTGGTTAAAGTGATTTTTTAATATATGTTAAATGATATTCATTTGATTGCATGTTTGTTTGGGGCAAATAATGAATTTTGCTTTTTAAATCTAAATATTTTAAGTTTTGCAATATCATTGATGGGTTAAAAACACAATATGAAGTGTTGTTTGATGTGTCACTAAACCAAACTGATTTGTACTAAATGATTAAAATTTATTTTTCTGACAGTGTAGCACATTTTGTACTTGTAGGAAAAATATTAAGCACACACCTTTCATGCTGAGACTGTAGGAAACTTCCAAAAATGACAAAAAAACACTTGGCAATTAAATTGTTGTTTATACTAAAACTCAGTATTCATGCCGGCAGTGTAAAAAAGATTTTTGGGATTACATGATAAAAAATTCTTAGGGTTATTTCCAATACTACCGAAGCAAGACTCAATTTTTTCCAGAGGTCTAAAGAAACAAATTTTAATTTTATTCACCATAGATATAGATATTACCATATGTAGGGTTACATATTGTTGAAGAAATGATCGAGCGTATGTCTTGCCCCTATCATGAATTCTATGGACGCCATAATGACTCGGCTGCTCCATTTGTTATTTTAACTCCCGCAGATGCGATTTATAATTTTGTTATTGAAAAATTTTAATTGTTTTAAAGATATGAATGCTAGCTACAAAAAGTATAAATTTAAATTCACTTACCTATTATGTTGTGCAAGTAGCCAGATGTAATCGGACTTGCAGCATTATTATCAGTGGACAGGGTCCAGACTGGGCCGTAGGCCGCGGGTCTAGTATCGGCCCTCCACTCACCCCTCTTCAGCCATATTATTTAGTATACTGTGTCGGCTACGGCTCGATTCGATTGCTAACTTCATGGCCACCTGGTCGATTTTCACATACCGTATGTTTGTACAAACTGCCGACGATAAGCTTTCTCGTGAACTGTGTCGTAAACGCTTCACTCAAACTTTTCCCCATGATCAGCTCTTAGCACCCCAGCAAGCTCCACATCAAAATAAAGAAAAGTTCATGCCCTTTCCGATGATGTATGATACATTTTTTTAACCACTGGCGGTGGAGAAAGACATGAATGTAAGACAAATGAGAGGATGAAAAGTGTAGATCTATGTGCGGTTGATCGACAACCCTTGTGAAAACTAATAATGTAATATATATATATTAAAACTTGACAAAAACACTTTCACAAAACAGATCGCTACATAGTTTTGACACGATACAAAAGAAATATTGTTTCCGTATAGATGTAAATTTTATTCAATTTTAGCTAGTACAAGCTTCAGAGCAAGATAGGGAGTTTGGGTTCACAGTCGCCAATCTCGACATTTTCGACCATGGCGAGGCGTACAATTTCTGCACCTACAACTATGTTTCTTGTTCATTGTAATGTGAGAGGTTGAGAGTATAATATACTCTACTTTATTGTCTACTTTAACTCGGCAGAGCTAGAATTATTTTTTTTCAAATGTTTCTGTTACTTTCAACTACTTATGCAAAAGAATTGTAGCTTCTTAATTTGAAGATATTTTGACTTGGGACATTGTAGAAGAATGAATTCATACGAAGAAAGAGAAAACATTAACTTAACCAATATTTAAATACATACATTTATGTTATCTACATCAAATGTTGTTTCTCTCTAAAAATGTGTTATATATTTATTGCTCTGTTGTTTTATTTTAATTGTTATAAATGTTTCATTGTTCCAGAGCTCTTACTTTTAAGACTTATGAGCTCTTAAAAAATTCCTCACATTGTTGTTATAGTCTGAAGTGGATATTTTATTTTATGAATTTAGAATCAATAATTATATTTTTAAAGCTAAATTACACATTTAAAGTTATCTTTATGGTGAAATATTTATCCAAATGAATTTGTTTGTTGTTTTTCCCGTTTTCATTGAAGTGATATAACTATTAGTCAATAAATGTGATTTTTTAATAATACCCACAAAGAATAAATAATGAATCATAGGGATGTGAGATGGACTAACTGAATTTGACTGAGCTATCTGGAAAATGCGAGTGAATGAATGTAAAAAACTAAAAGCACTTGGCAGTTGATGGTCTGTCTGCACATCCTACAATGCCAGGTATTTTGATTTGGATTTAGTACTACTTTATATATCGAAGATTTCGATAATCCCTGCTCCCTCCTTCCAAATAAACGAGGAGAGGCTATGCAAGTTGAGATGCAAACCAATTACTTGGAAAGATATCTTTTTTTTTTTTTTGTAATTGAAAACCCCCGGAAAACTTAAGTTTTAAGTATTCTTTTTTTCATTCTTTGATCCAAAATAAACCTTTGCAAATCAAATATCAAACTTTGATATTGTAAATTTATGTCATAGTTATTTCTTATCTACCTTCCTAATTTGTTCATGTTTAATTTCCAAACACTCGATTATTTCCTCCTGATGCAAAACATGTCAGGGTGATTGATAGGTGATTTATTAATGTGTTACCATTTTTATTTTGAGTCGGCAAACGTCATCTTCGCAAATTTTACTTTATCTCCCATTTTTATTTCGTATTAATCTGCAATAGCGTGAACAACTTTTTTTTTGTAATGCTGGCTAGAGACAACTGGTTGTTAAATTTCATGCTCAAGTGAATTATGTGTCGTTTTGCACATAAACTGACCCAGGGATAAGAAAATCAAATGTGAGCTTACAAACTGACTTTTATTTATTGATGTACTTACTCGGTCCTTTGAATTTGAATTGAGGTAAGTTTAACTGCCCAAACATGAATTAAAGTACTTTTCCCCTTTTCTTATTAGTCTCCCCTTTGAAAATGTAAGTTATTTTTTACAAACAACCTTAAGTATGTTAAACTACATTACTTTTATGTCTTGTACTGTAGCTACATTTATACCTTATATTTATTCTATGGATGGCATATGCATATTCAATTGGAATTAGAAGAGGTTGTTGTACAAGCAATATTTTCAAGAGCTGGACATTTATAGACTTCAGTGAACAGCGAATATCTGTGTGATGTTGAATTTGAGTTGATCAAGATTTTGGACCAAGTGAACTAGCTGCTCACCTCATATATATGTGTGCTTTCTAGTTTTATTTCTTAAGGAACCCAGGACGAATTTACAAAATGCATGTAACTTTGTACGTGTCACCTCGTAAATTTCTTAAAAGATTTAATTTATTGGAGGAATCCACGATGTATTCATTTAGTGATGGTTTCATTTATTATTTACTCCGACTTACTGGTACAATTCAATCTGATCTATTGTCATACTTATGGTGAAAGATAAAAATCTTTTTTCTTAATTTATTCTTCGATATCCTTAATTGATAGGCAAATTGTAAAATTATCATCTTGAATCAAACCCTTACAATTCAAAATAAAATGCTGAGCAAATTGGCTTACTGACGCACTTTCATTTATCAGTGAAAAAAACCCAACTTTTATTCAATTTTTAAAAGTTTACGGTGGTATTGATACCTTATTAAGTATCTGTAACCCAGTGATGCTCTTCTTTGCTGTTATCTTCTAAAACAAATTAGAAAGAGGAAATGGTGTTGATATCTATATTAAAATATTATTTGTTAAGTTGAAACTGGTACTACTAGTATTTACCAATATACATAATTTGCCAAGTTCATTTGATTGGTCATCATTATTCTGGTTTTCATTTCATGGTTAAAAATTTGTATGTCCTTGTAGACTGTTGGAAATGTTCGTGGATTGATTATTCAGCATTAATTTGTGTATGTGTCACTAATTTGGTGTGCGTTTGCAACGCATGACACACATTACATGTGGGTTAATGTTTTAGAAACATGCCATTCCAACGTTTAGTTCATTTGTACCCATGTTTGAAGTAAATCTGTTTTATTTTTAATGTATATATCACAGCATGGTGCATCTTGACCTCAGTGGACTAGCATTTTGTGGCATGTTCAAGAGACATTTTAATTTCTAATCATTTAATCCGAAACAGTCATCTCATATATGATTCATTTATTCAGGTGCTTCGTGCCAGCCTTCCTGGCTCTACACTTCTATCTGGCAGTTGTGTATTGTTAATAATAATAATAATAATAATAATAATAATAATAATAATAATAATAATATATTGCATTTATATAGCGCACTTCGATGAACTATCATGCTCACTGCGCTCAACAATTTCCTTTATCACAATTACAAAAGAAAATTAACCATATAATGTTGACACAGTACAATATTGCATTCAAATGCCACTTGGAATGGACAGAGATATTTACATTCACAGATTCAATCTAAATAATGAAAAAGGTAGAACTTTAGCATGTGTTTGAAAATTTCCATGGAACGTGCCTCCCTTACGTTTTTGGGAAGGTTGTTCCAATTGTTGCTGTAAGATCCCTCTTAGTTTCTGTACAATAGTGCTCATGTGGGGTTATATTTATAATAAATAACAAACTTTTCCCCCTCAACTTGAGGCCTCTAGACTGCTCATTCAGTTGATTTACAGCTGCTTATTTAGCCAACTTCCAACTTCCACTATCTTGCAAGTTTTTTTCCACCTTAATCTTATATTTTTAAAAGTAGGATGGTGTTTATTTTAGAAGCCTAAATGAAGATTAAAAATTATGGAAGCCACCTCATGAATACATGGTAACTTGTTCATCCATCTGCTTTAGTGCTTATGCAAAAATGACATAAGGGCTCAGATATTCGGACATTTGCTGCCTGCAAATTGAAGTCAGCCGGACGATTCAAAAATTGAGATACACCGCGCTAGCCAATGTGTCAATGTGTCACCTTCATATATTCGTATAACATGGCATTGGCCTCATTTGACACAGCTGTATGCATGCTTCAATCTGTTCTCAGACAGTCGGTTTCAAGGTGGATACAGTATAAACAGACCACCCGTTATCTCTCTATTCTGTATCTATTTTTTGCTCATTTTTTTGCCTCCATTGTGTTGTCTTCAGTATATCTGCAGCCTTAGACTGGAGGCATTATGGTTTTGTTACTCTTCAAAACTGCTTTTTCATATACATTTCCTCTTTTCCTTCCTTGCCCTAAGGTGCAGTAATTGCACTATAATGTAAGACATCAAGTAAAGTGATCACTAAGTTTATATGGTGTAAATATTTGCGCTATACCGGTACATGCTATAATGAAATGTAAGTACAGTTTTCTTAGCATGCTTTAACCCTGTACATAGTTTAAAAAAAAACGCTTTCAAATATTTTTGTGTGTAGCATACATGTACATGGATTAGTTGTGTAGAAACCACTTGTGAACTGCTTGTATTTACCGTGTATGGTAGGAAGAGATTTCTAATCATCTACGGTGGATACCCAGGAACTGAAACAGTTTGCTGGATTGGGTCAAATATCGAACCATAGCGGGAGGGCTCGCTATTTTGTTTTCACTTTTGGAATCATCTCATGTTTAAAAAGCTTGTGGCAATGGCTATAAATAGAATGCTGTTTAAACCAGATGTGCTGACAGCAAATTCTGTTGATACTAGAGAACAATCTGGAATAAAAAAAGTGACTCGTCTTTCAAAGCTTCAGCTTTAAAGATAAGAAATTCAATGTGCCTCTCAAATAATTTGCATGGTTCAATGTTGAAACATTAAAAAAATATGCATCAATCAATGCCCTATTTATAAATAATAATGTTTAGAATAGGAAACAACAGGTTTAACCTCTTTGAATGCCATTCTCTTTTCTGCTCAAAAATGTCATGCAAATCAACGTGGCTTAGCTTGCAATGTTTCATGTGTTTTAGATAACGATTTTCTCCTAACCAGCAAGTGTCCTTGACTGCTTTGTTTGAGAGAACGTTGTTGCACCTGGCCGACTCTCTCGGGATGAATTTGATGTAGCCCCGTGACCGTCAGCTCCACCTGTTTCACACTGGAATGTTTTCCGTCTAGTTCCTAATAAAGATTTTCTTCTCTTGACTGGGATTGAAAAGAGTTGTATCATTGAATGTTATCTCTGTTGACTGGGATTGAAAAGTGTTGTATCATTGAATGTTATCTCTGTTGACTGGGATTGAAAAGTGTCGTATCTGTCTCTGTCAGCTCAAAAGGTTTTTTTTTTTTTTTAATATACTGTTTTTATATTGTTTTTTTTTTTACATTGGATAGGAGGACCGGTCTGAAACAGATATAAACATTACGGCCTAGATCTAGTTTATTTCTTTGTAAATGAAAAAAAAAATTAGCTATTACCAAGGACTATTGAAATCATGACATTACTAAAATACTTTAGTGGAATCATCTGAATACATGTAGTGATACTATCTAAAGATAGTCATGAGATTATAAACCTTCTCTATCTAGCCGTTTCTTTGAGAAGTTTTTTAGAAAACAAGTTGGCTTCATCCCTTGCAACCAGAATCCCAGTTTAGAAGAACGATCAGACTCATACCCTGGGATTGGTTTCTTTTGTCTCTATTTAAAATTTAACTATCTTCTCAGCCCATGCTACTTATCACTTTACAGCTTGGTTACCTCGTAATGTTTTGTCTTTGATGTTTGAGAGAGAAATTGGTTAATAATGTACTTATTTTAATGATAAAGTGGAACCAATTTTTACATTTCTCTAAAATTCCCACATACATCGTTAAAAGATAAAGATCAAAATAGGTTTTAGGTTTTGAAATTATAATTCTCTTCATATTAAGAACATGCTTATTGAACAAACTCATTAAAGAAAAGCCCCAAAAAGGGTTTTAAATATAGAAATGTGTATAAAAGTGTAGGTACAAGCAGAAATCAGCGAATAAAATTCACAAGTGCGAACCACAGCAGAATGAGAATAAGTAAGAGAATAATCATAATATCACAGGAAAACAAGAATGGCTTGTCACCAGCTAATATGAAGCAAAACAACAAAAATGCAATACTGATAACGTTTTAGAATGGAAAAGATTGGGGAGAAAGAATGATTAGCATTTTCAAATGTATGTAGTATAATGTACTTTTGTCGGATTGTAATTTGTATGCATTTCGGACTTGAAGGAATGAGAGATTAGTCCTGTAGGAATGACATCGCTCTACTCGTCAAGATCTTGGTTGGCCCAAATGGCTATGCCACTCTGCATGCTTACAATCTCAGTTCTATGGGTTACAAATGCTTTAACTTACAAATAAAATAATGGAAGCATACAGCCACCGGAAATCATGAAACAAATATGGCTGAAAATTCCTAGATAGCCAGGTTAACACAAATACTTGAACTCCCAGACATCAAGGTACCCTAATGGGAATTATAGCACCAGGCACTTTAGCACAATTCTCTTGTATTTTAATGAAAGAGAGCATGTCACACTTTTCCAGAAATGCCCATTTGTTTACTTTTTATCTGTTCAAATACTGAAATAGCAGCCTTAATAGGCTGAACTGTGACTTAACTGCAAGTTCACTGTGAATACTTATGTGTCCTGATATAACAATACATATTCATATCATACTCCAACATGAAGTTTTTATGGCTACTTTCAAATTCAAATCCCAACATTTTTTCTTCTTTTTATCTTTCGGTGAAATTGAGTAATATGAACTCCCTTTCCCTTAGTCTAAGTATTCACAGGAGAAAAACCCCAAAAACACGGAAAATAAACATTTTATGGAAATAATGTAACTTAACCAGTGTCAGAAAATACAGTCATGTATACCAGTATTGAAAACACAAAATTGATGTGGTCCGAGTCGTTACGTCTATTTCTCTCCAATTGACAAGAGGCGCAAAGTACAGAACTGTATCATCTCCTCCTTTCTTAGCAAGCCAAACAAAATAAAAACATACGTATCAGTGTATTTTTTGTCAGACATGAGCAACGAGGCTGCATCGTAAACGAGACCTCATGGCAAGACACCTGGATCGTGGCTGGTCACGTTGTACTGAGACCGACCCAAACAAAAGGGCAAAACACAATGCGAAGCAGGGTCCGAACCCCAACCTTCGAAGGCTGATGCTTTATCCCAGAGCTACCTTGCTCCCCCTACAAATGAGGTCTTTATGCATCCAACTCCAATAAACTTCCAAGATATCCTCCACTATTAATTCATTGTTTGACCTTAGTCTTACATGCACAGTCTTAATATGAATGCCAAAGTATGCAGTTGAAAATTGGCTGAGGCATCTAGTAGTAGTATGAAGAGTTAGCAATTATCCTAAAATAGATTCTAAAAATGATCCAGATCTCTATGTCAACATACACTTGCGTAAAAAAAACCACCCTGTTAGAGTATTAGATATATAGTAAACACAGTAACATCATCATCAGATGCAAAATTGTTCATGTTGCCAAGGTGATCCGCTTGATGTAAGGGCAGGTGTGAAAATCACATAATTGGCATACACATACCTTTTAACAAAGGAATGCAAATATGTCAACTTTGCATTGGCACAGAAAAATAAATATACAAAAAAAAATGACTATAAAGTAATAACGCTCTTTGCATGATAATAAATATTTTAAACTATGTGGTTCTTCTCAAAAGAAATGCTTGATGAATTAAAAAAAACAACAACAAATGAACGAAAAAAAAAAAGAACCACCAACAAAGAGCAGGGGTACATTCTCCTGCTAATTCAGACATCTTCCTTTTCTACAGGTTAAGACATCTAAGTATTAGTTAGCTGACTGAATGATGCTCATTTCTTTCAGTAAAACTACTTAACCACCCATAGCTTGTACTCCATGGCAAATGCTAGCAAAACTCATAAAATAAAACAAAAATGCAGATGTCAATCACAAAGTAAACCAACGCTAGTGAAAAGGATGTAAGAGAAGCAATAGTATTATGGGTTGCTATTGACAGAAAGACAAATAAAGAACAAATAAGTATTGCTGTTATCTGATCTTATTTAGATCAATATTTCAGATACACTGGAAATGTCTAGAAATAATCATACGTTTTCAACAAACATAGTTCACATCATTCATACGCATCCTCAAAATTTGATCAAATGAATGCAGCAGTATGGTTTTGACGGATACAATGAAATATTGTTACAAATAGTGCATCAATTCTTGAGGGGAACAAAATTAACATTTTGAGCGTTTGCATCAGTAATAAAAACAATTTGATGGCATGTGTTAGAACTTTTCAACCAGTATGCCCTTTGGGAGTAAGGCACAGATACAGAACCTAACTTCTTGCAAACAGACAATCAATGGCATATTAATCCTTTCACATGATTACATGACATCCTGTAGATCACATTTCCCTCTATAAAAAAAATTGACAAGATGCCGTACATAACGTATCTAGTATGTCATTTTATTACAAAGTTATCTCATAGGCCTCGATGGAACCAGGGTATAGATCTAGATCTAGTGGACCACCAGAGTCCATTTTCCCCAAATTTACTCACGTAATTTGGAGCCTAGAGTCTTGCGAAGCCCTCTCACCCAAAAAAATCCCTACCACAAAAGTTTAATTAAATCAAGAATATTGTCCTCATGGTTTAGCCCATTAAAAAATCAAAACACTGTTTTTGTCAAATATTCAACGGGAGACACTGATCTACTTAACTATCCCCAATATATTGTTATTGTTATTATTACTTTATTTTCAGAGCAGATCAGCCCTGCAGAACTCTCCTGTATCCAGATTTTTCGCCATGAGCTGATTCGGCTTTGCGTTGGGAATTGAGTGGGAGGCGTACAGTCTGCCCAGACAGCAGTCCTGAGGGAGAAAATAAACTCATCTTCGTAAGTTATATTTACTTATAAAATAAATACATGTATTAGACATTTCTCATTCAATAATCATAATAATAACCCTTAGAATCTTCAGGAATTGCAGGAAACCTTAGAGCAAAACAAAGCACATCGCAAGGTTGTCAATGACAGTAATCATACAAATTACAATCATGATTGAAAAAAAAGACACACAGTGGTAGAGAATTCAGTTCCATTGGAACAGCCGTTGAGGTAGATCTATTATAAATTATTGATGTTCTTACCCTTAAGTACTGTATAGAGACAGGAGAGATACAGGCGCAGCCGTTGAGGTAGATCTATTATTATTGATGTTCTTACCCTTAAGTACTGTACAGCAACTGGAGAGATACAGGCACAGCCGTTGAGGTAGATCTATTATTATTGATGTTCTTACCCTTAAGTACTGTACAGCAACTGGAGAGATACAGGCACAGCCGTTGAGGTAGATCTATTATAAATTATTGATGTTCTTACCCTGTAGAGATACAGGCGCAGCCGTTGAGGTAGATCTATTATAAATTATTGATGTTCTTACCCTTAAGTACTGTACAGCAACTGGAGAGATACAGGCACAACCGTTGAGGTAGATCTGTTATAAATTATTGATGTTCTTACCCGAGAGATACAGGCGCAGCCGTTGAGGTAGATCTATTATTAATGATGTTCTTTAAGCTCAGCTGTTGAGGTAGATCTATTATTATTGATGTTCTTACCCTTAAGTACTGTACAGCAACTGGAGAGATACAGGCGCAGCCGTTGAGGTAGATCTCCTCCATCCTCGGACAGCTGCTGGCCAGGCAGAAGATGCTCTTGTCTGTGAGCGTGTGGAGCCCAGACAGACACAGACTTCGCAGGGGGACCTTGCTACTCAGGTAGCACACGGCAGCATCCGAGATCTGAACAGGGTTCACACAAACTTTGATAGAGTTGCGCTCTTATTATTGAAACAAAGATACTTATTTCTCTATACCTTTAGACATGTTAATTTTTGCCGTACGTTGTATATATCACAAAGTGGTTAACCAAACTGATTTATGTAACAAAGTATGTACAGTCCCCTCAAACTTATTGAATTAACCAAGCGTCCCTTATACACAGACACTATCTTTTCTTTATTTTCAACCGAATAAAACAATTAATTCAACTAATGCATTTTCTACCATATTCCGTGACAGAACTTTGGGTCTCAGCCACCTGTTCCGGGCTGGGTTGACAGCGGCCCAGAAAAAATTTGTGTCCACACTGGGGAGCAACCCCAGCACCTTCTGAATGGTGTCTAAAAGCTCTAACCATTACGCCACCTGTACCTCTTATATTCCTTACCAGAGATTTAACACACACTAAAGCATAAGGATTTTTCTGAACGAACATCAGTGTGCTAGGTGAGCTAGGTGGAGCTGGGGTAAGAGCGTCAACCACCAATGCTGGAGATCCAGGGTTCAAATCCCTCCCCCAGTCACCTCTCTGTGAGTACATTTTGGATTGGTTTCAATATAAACTGCCTGGCCAAGCCACAACTTTCCTGCTTTGGGGTGTATTTGTAGGATCTTTCTTGTGACTAGAAGACTTTAACCCTTTCCTATCCCACAGCACAAATAATTATTGTCCACATTGATATGCTCTTGTGCTAGCACCAATTTGTATCGATCTGCACACCTTCCATTTCAAAATAAAAATATTACAGCTTTTACCTTTTATATAAAAAAATGAAACTCCCCATAAGGAGTGCGCACACAAGGAACAGGCCTTGAAGCATGCGGTGTGAAAAGATTCAACTAAGGAACAGCTTTTCTCTCTCCCAGCGCTCCGGCCTTACCAGCTTGCAGCTCTTGAGGTTGACCTGGGACAGTCTCGGCGCGTGGTCGGCCAGGCTGACCACCATGGCGTCGGTGACGTCGCTCAGGCCGGACAAGTCCAACGTCTCCAGGTTGGGGCAGCTCGACACAATCAGGTCCAGCGTGCTCAGGTCCATCTGAGGGGGGGTAACTCTTATTATTCCTCTGCCTTTTTCACTGAGGTATGCAGGCAATGTTGCAATTTTCAAAAAAACACCTCAAGACATACCTATTTAAAAATTATCTTGATAAGTAACATCATGTCAAATTTTGCTTTTGGATATTGAGTGCCTGTGTGTGCAGTGTGTTTGTATGGGTGTGGTTGTGTCTGATGTACAATTAGTATGGGACGAATGAAAGAATCTTGTAAAGCGCTTTGAGGCCTCGGCATAAAGCGCTATAAAAATGTACTTATTATTATTATTATTATTATTATTTATCTCACAAGGCGGAACTGGCGCTAGCCTTTATGATACAGTACAAGCTACTTCAATCAAGCTATGATAATTGAATATTTCCCTTAATTACACATACTTAAAAAGTCCAGACTAAATTCCTTGTAATTGCTACTTGCTTACTTTCTGCCTAATTCCAAATGAATCAAACCAATTTAACATAGGTGAGAGTTACACATGCGATCAATTTTAAGCCAGTTTCTGGTGCTTTGATCTATGCATGATTGAAATACCAACTCTTTTGCCTTCCGCACCAATGCAGATAGCACATGTCATCCCCAGGCTTAATGGTTACAATGACAGAGAACTTTGCGTAAGTCAATCTCCAAAGTACATGACTGAAAACACGGATTTATGCAAAAAACCCCAAATGAGTTCAATCAAAAACAGTCCAATTAGTTAAGTGGACATCAAGGTGCAGTGTCTACTGTACAACTTCTATCACTGCTCCTTCCATTGCAACTATTGCTCCTACAGACATAAGCCTACTGCCACTGCTGACCAACAGCTGATGCTAAGGCTCACTATTTTAGTTACTTACCAACAGCTGATGCTAAGGTGAGCCTTAGCATCAGCTGTTGGTCAGTAAAATGGTGAGCCTTAGCATCAGCTGTTGGTCAGTAAAAAATGTGAGCCTTAGCATCAGCTGTTGGTCAGTAAACTAAAATGTTTTACTGACCAACAGCTGATGCTAAGGCTCACCATTTTAGTTTACTGACCAACAGCTGATGCTAAGGCTCACCATTTTAGTTTACTGACAGCTGATGCTAAGGCTCACCAGT
Source organism: Elysia chlorotica (assembly GCA_003991915.1). NCBI lineage: Eukaryota > Metazoa > Mollusca > Gastropoda > Plakobranchidae > Elysia > Elysia chlorotica. The sequence continues at coordinate 47,772 of RQTK01001588.1, forward strand.
TTACTGACCAACAGCTGATGCTAAGGCTCACCATTTTACTGACCACCAGCTGGTGCTAAGGCTCACCATTTTAGTTTACTGACCAACAGCTGATGCTAAGGCTCACCAGTTTACTGACCAACAGCTGGTGCTAAGGCTCACCATTTTACTGACCAACAGCTGATGCTAAGGCTCACCATTTTACTGACCACCAGCTGGTGCTAAGGCTCACCATTTTACTGACCAACAGCTGATGCTAAGGCTCACCATTTTAGTTTACTGACCAACAGCTGATGCTAAGGCTCACCATTTTAGTTTACTGACCACCAGCTGGTGCTAAGGCTCACCATTTTACTGACCACCAGCTGATGCTAAGGCTCACCATTTTACTGACCACCAGCTGATGCTAAGGCTCACCATTTTACTGACCACCAACAGATGGGGCTAAGGCTCACCATTTTACTGACCAACAGCTGACGCTAAGGCTCACCAGTTTACTGACCACCAGCTGATGCTAAGGCTCACCAGTTTACTGACCACCAGCTGGTGCTAAGGCTCACCAGTTTACTGACCAACAGCTGGTGCTAAGGCTCACCAGTTTACTGACCACCAGCTGGTGCTAAGGCTCACCAGTTTACTGACCACCAGCTGATGCTAAGGCTCACCATTTTACTGACCACCAGCTGATGCTAAGGCTCACCAGTTTACTGACCAACAGCTGGTGCTAAGGCTCACCAGTTTACTGTTGACGGACAAGACGCGGATCTTGGCGGCTCGCTTGGGGTCCAGGAAGATCGGCTGGAGCGTGGAGCCTGTGACCCCGCGCAGGAGACTGATGTGCAGGCGCTCCAGGTTGGTACAGTGCTCCGCCACCGCCTTCAGCCCAAAGTCCGTGATCATGTTCAGGCCGATCCCGCTCACGTTCAGCTCCACAATCTGCGGGCCGATCTTCTCCACAATCTGGAGCCCAAAACACCACAGGAGGGGAGTAAAGCTGGGGCGATAAAGTCCTCCCGTGTTGCATCATAGATTAAGCATATATCACTTATCACTTACCTCTCATTCGTCACTGTGCTGTGCTTTTGGTACAATTTATCTTTGCTACTTCTAAGATAATAGATAAAGGCTGTTGTAGAGATTGTCTCGCTGTACCAATTGTCCTGTTGTAGCGATAGTCCTGCTGTAATGCCGGGTGCCGTTGCAGTTATAAACTGTACTCAGTTGAGTGCATACTATATTCGACCATTAAAGAAAACGCAAGAGACAGGAGTGCATGGAGGACCATTTCAAGTCAACCTCACCTCGAGATGACACCGGAAGAAGAAGAAAGAAAAGTTATGTTTTTTTATAAAATTCAACTAACAGTTAACACTATATCCCCCACCCCCGACCCACAATTAAAGGGATATTTCCAACATTTGTATTGCATCCAATAAACTGACCTGAGCTAGGGTGCTGTCGTTGAGTCCCGGCACGCCACACAGCTTGAGGTTAGCCACGTGTGGCAGGCGCGTGATGCACTCCACCAGGATCTGGCCGTCCTGCAGCATGAGGCCACACAGCGAGAGCGAGACCAGCGACTGCGGCAACGTCCACAGGACCTCGCACTCCGGGGACGCGCTCAGTCGACTGCAGTAGCCGAGATCTAGCGCTTCGAGCTGGGTGCACGCCTGGAATAACTGTAGGTTTGGAGAGAGACAGAGAGACATCCAGAGAACAAGTTAGTAACCCTACAGATGAGAGCAGGCTTGGAATAACTGTAGGTTTGGAGAGAGACAGAGAGACATCCAGACAACAAGTTAGTAACCCTACAGATGAGAGCAGGCTTGGAATAACTGTAGGTTTGGAGAGAGACAGAGAGACATCCAGAGAACAAGTTAGTAACCCTACAGATGAGAGCAGGCTTGGAATAACTGTAGGTTTGGAGAGAGACAGAGAGACATCCAGAGAACAAGTTAGTAACCCTACAGATGAGAGCAGGCTTGGAATAACTGTAGGTTTGGAGAGAGACATCCAGAGAACAAGTTAGTAACCCTACAGGTGAGAGCAGGCTTGGAATAACTGTAGGTTTGGAGAGAGACAGAGAGACATCCAGAGAACAAGTTAGTAACCCTACAGGTGAGAGCAGGCTTGGAATGACTTTAACCCTTGCGACGCTTTGAAGGCCGTCCAACAGCCAGATGGCCAGTTTGGGTCTGACGCGGGTGACTGTTTGTGAAAAAATGGGGTGTGGCATGACTCTGGTTAACTGACTTAAGTGTTGCGCTGTTATCGCCAGTATTTTTTTTCAATTATTTCTATTCATAAGTTCATAAAACTATATATTTCTATTAAATGAGAAGTTGGTTAATTTCCCTATCTTGTTTGTTTCTGCTTTTTATTAATTTTTGCATTACTAATTATATGGGAGGAATAAAGGAGAAGACAGTTATTACTTTCTTTCCTGCAGGTGATCACAATGAAACTTATTTAATTTTAAATAGCTGTGGGTGTGGTATGTTTCAGTTCGAAACCTTTTTCACATGGAACAACATTCCTTCTGTGTGTATGTGTCTCTTGACGGAAAGGGTTATGACTCTAGAACCCTTGTAGCCCCAATTGAAAGTTCTACAATACAGAAATGGAAATATCAGCTGAAGATCGAAATGTTTGTTGTCCTACTTGTCAATCCAGAGCAATAATGGTAGAGATATATTGCTAAAAATGCAATCTTAAATTAATGTTATGTCCCATAGGTTTCCTTCAAAGATGGGTGGAAAAAAGGGGGTAGGTGGGAAAAAGTGAAAACACCAAAGATTTGAACTTTGGACCTCCTGCTTCTCAGTCCCGAGCACTGGAGACTGAGCTATCTCGACACCCCTACAGAACCAACACTAATAATATTTAAATTTAATAAATCTACATCCCACGAATTTCTAGAAAAATATCAGACTAGATTTTTGGCCACCTGTCTAGTATCGTACCGGAGGTTACAGTATATTAAATATGGAGAGAGAAATGTATAGAACAAGTAAGTAACCTAAGGGTTCAAATAAAAAAGGTCACCAACTGCCACGATTTTCTCCGATTTAATTTAATCCCTGTGTCATTACAACATATAACTATGGTAAAAATATGAACAACGCTTAAACCTACAAGTGTCGCTAGTATTTAGCGTGTGGTGCTGGGATACATTTAGTAATTTATATAGGGGTCATAAAATGGACTGGGGGGCAGCAAACATTTGAAAAAAACCCATAAAACCTATACATCTTTTGAAAGCTGAAAGGGTATAGCAATTTTGAAGCAGTTTTTGGTAACATACAAGGTTAGTTTTCTATCCTAAAAAATATCCACTTTGTCATCAAACAACTTGAAAACCAACATGTTTAGCTCCAAATAATGAAATAAAATTTGTAGACAATTTATTCAGCTTTCAGAAAATGTATAGATCTAATAGCTTCACTCCAAGAATAAACCAGCTATAGCAGATTCATGCCACAGAATAACTGAACATAAACGTCAAGAATGATCCTGAGTTTTCTCTCTGACCACTGCCAACATATGATGATGTAATCAATCAGAATGATGTGTAAAAAGCATGCAGATGTAGATTGGGTACTTAGCTGGCATGGTTATTCAGGTCTCTTCATCAACTAGATCTACATCTAGATCTAGATCCAGAACTACATCTCTATCTACTTCGAACTCAACGGCTCTTGGCACTGAATTGCTAGGTCTAGATCTAGATCTAACTACTGCCGCTCGCCTTCACTGTCACTATGTACTAGATCGAGATCTACTAGACTACCACTATCATCACTAAAAATATCAAAATAATCATCACTATCACCATCTAAGACATCTAAAATTTGTTCTCGAGTAAGTAACTTCCTTCCTGATGCACCTGCACCTTGGTTATAAATTGTTAGAGATTGTGGCTTTCAAGAGAAAATCAAGTGTCAACATGTAAACAAAGTTTGAGCTGAAAACAACTGTTATCTATATTCAAAACAACACTGGAAGGAAGTGGAACTCTTCTTAATTCCTATCGGAATAGTTTCGATTTATGGGGCGGTGTACAGAAGCTTTAGTCAGCCATAAAACAAACCCTCTTATCGGCCTTAACACTACAGAAGCGACTTTAAAAATCGGCCATAAATACGTCCGGGGTTTATCTCATCATTTAATACCACAAACCCACCTTTATCAAAGATTCTTTTCCAATGTTTTTGGCACCATTAAGGTCAATTCTGGAAAAATAAAAGACCACAAACATACAATTTATCATTGTGGTGTACATTTGGCATTGAGTAACAACTTGCAAGAAATGAATTAAAATCATCTTTTGTAGGTTATTTTATATGAAAACTAGTTGTCTCTTATATGAGTCTTCGCAAGAGTGACAAATGGAAGGAAGACCACAAAAATCATCGATCAATTCAACAGAGAAAAGCAAAATGGACACTGAATGAGTGATAAAAAACATAAGGTGATACAAAAAACATTACACAAGTATCATTATGTACAAGAATTAAACTAATTTGAAGGATTCTCATGAGTATCAATATGGCTAGGAGATCTGTAGTCCATGCTAAATAGGTATGTTGTATGTATTTGTATGTAATTGGTAGTTCAAATTGTAGGCATCATTTACCTTTTTAAATTAGGACAATGCTCTGCTAATGCCTCTATACAAGCATCTGTCATTGCTAGGAAATTGATTTTGAGTTCCTCCTGAAATTGAAAAAAAATTATTTAAGATTTTGTTCATATATGATTTCTAGTTTAAATCTTTGATACTATTAAAAATTTAAAGTTTTAAACAAGTGACAAAGAACAGCCAATTTTATACTTTCACTCATCATTAGACCAGAACCAGACTGACGTTGTTGGCTGGGGTGGGGCTGTGCCTTCCGTATGACACCCTCTTGTATTTTTTTAGGCTCGGTCTAACTGCACAAATAAATACAAGAGGGTTTCATTAAGAACCCCCAGTCCAGCCACAGCCCCACCCCAGCCACCAGTGGAAGTCTGGTTGGCCTTAGATTGAAATAAAGTTTTTGCAAAAGAGGGAATATAACTCTCATGACTTCTAGTGGAGAGGAACTATAATCTGCGCAGCTTTTTGGTTCTTAATTTTAGGCTTTGATATTTTATCATGTAGAAAACATATTTAAAACGCCAATACAGAGATGAGTTACATTGCAAAAAAAAAAAAAAAGTGAAAAACCCAACATACTCTGCATCACTTTCCTTTACTAACAAAACAAAAAAATTATCTTGCGCTCCCTTTTCCATTTGGCTGAAACTTATCAGCATTTGCGTAGACACAAGTCTATGGCATTTTGTTTTGCCTTTGACAATCACTAGTTTCCACTAAAAGATAAGACTAAAGAGGCCAACAAACCAAAGAATCCTGGAGAGTCTGGGCAATGACCGGAACGTGTTCCACATCTGTTCCCAACTTGAGCACTTTGATGGAGCGGTTCTTGGAGAGAAAGCTGCTCATAGCTGTGGGGGATACAACAAACTAAAACTTTTGGCTGAAGGGCAACCGTCTTCTAACGGATGTATATATATTCTCATCATAATAAAACTAAGATAATCAAGCAGCAAATAGTAAATAAAAATAAATATCACTGCACTAGCCTATAGCAGATTGGCATGCGTCATTTTCAGTCGGTATGAGATAATAAAAAAAAAATTCTCAAGTTAGTAGTACAAACCTACTATTGTTTTTCAAAAGTGATTCAAAACAAACTGGCACATTTTAACCTTAACTTCATCATGACATATACATTGATCCAGCAAACACATTTATAATAAGCTAATCTGAACATGACATATCTCTGAGTTACGCTCTCCTGCTAGCCCAGTGTTGAAATATAGACTTAGTTAAATCTTACTGAACTGCACTAATAAGATACTACATGTAATAAGATAACTTAATAATAGTATCAAAAGCAGAGGTTTTTTGTTTTAATACTGACATAAACCTGTATGTTTTTACAACTGCTCAAAATCAAATAAAAAAGGTAAGCATACAAAAAGTTCATCATTATTTACTTGTATGTGCCTTTTATCTAAAAGATTCTTTGTACAAATCTCGTAGGAACCAGTAGGAACCATATACACTCAGTGATCATCTGAACCAAATCTGTGGGTGATGTTTTCTTTTCTACCTTCCATTGATTATACACTGACAGTGACATACAAACAAACTTTAAGTCAAAGTACCATTCCTTCATTCCACAAAGCATCTTCAAAGTCTCTTAAAAAAAAACTCAAAACAACATTCATCCTAAAAAAATTAAAAATAAGAAGAAAACGGTCAAAAAGGCAAATCTATAATGAAATTGATGCACAGAAAGATGAAAGAGCAAGATCGTGATAGTCTTTGAGTTCAGGTACTCCAATAAAAACTGTTTTGTGCACTAACTTGCTGTGGAGCACCATGACTTTGTGTTGGTTTTGAAGCTGAAGGACTGCAAGTTCGGAGCTGCGATGCTGCCCAGCACTGCCTGGGTTACTTTGGGCAGGAACTTGATGTGCAGAGTGTTCAGAGAGGCTTGGCCTGACGTCACCGCTTGAACACCCACATCTAAAAACAGCATGGGGAAAGGCAATCAAGGAAAAACAAATTTAAGAAAAAATTCTCAAGGATAGAATTTAACACATTAAAATTTCAAGACAACTCCCCCCCAACCAACCAAACCAAAAAACCCCAACAAAAACAGTAACAAACCCTATTTAAAATAACATACATTAAGCGTTCATTTTGAGATTCAGTTAATGCACCCCTGAACTTTAGGACTCCTTGTTATTTCCAGAAAAAAAAGACAAATGTCTTAATTCACTAATATCTTTAAAATATGAAATTTCACTCAAAATATGTCATTATAATATTAATATCATGATTGAACTTTAAAGTGCATCAATTCAAAAAGCGAAAACATACCACAAAGAAAGTACATGTACAGAAATGGCTAGCACCTCACCCGAGACGTTGTTAAGGCGGTTCAGGACCAGCACCTCCAACTTGCACCCCGCCTGGCCAAGTAGCTGGAGAGCCCTGTCCGTGGCTTGGTCACAGCTGGAACAGATCACAACAGCCCCAGTTAGAATCTTAACCAGTCCTTTTTACAGATCACAACAGCCCCAGTTAGAATCTTAACCAGTCCTTTTTACAGATCACAACAGCCCCAGTTAGAATCTTAACCAGTCCTTTTTACAGAGGGACACTTGGAAACATAGCTGAAATACACTGTATTTTTAAGACAGAGTAGCGCTTAAATAGCAAATGGCATGTTTGGTTTTCACTATTGAGGATATCCTTGAACGCTCTCAAAGGAGCTCTTACGTAGCAACAGCTGTCTAGATCTGCCAGGCCTGCACTTCAAGCTTCCTTCTGCTGCGTTCAGGATGACTCTTAATCTTATGGCCATGACAAACAAAATTGTGGATATTGCAAGTGTGGTATATTTTTTAGTCTGAACCCAGGAGATTAACTACTTGTACTTTTTGCCAAACATAAAGTTTGTTATGGTTTGCAAATGGTGTTTACATTACAGGAAATAACAACTACATGTCATTAAAACATACAAAGCTATCTATGAACCATTGAACCTCCTCTCCTATATTAGCCATTTCAACAGAAAACCAGTCATGTCATCAAACCTTTGGTCAAAACCAAAGGACACTCTCGAAACAATTATATTTTCATCATGTGCCAAAGTATGGATAGAACAAAAGAGGACTTACCGCTGCAAATTGATGTGCCTCAGAGTGGGAGAAAACAGATTTGCTGCGATATGAGACAGATTCTCTGGGAAGAGCATGTCATGGCATGCCAGGCGCTCAATGAGTCTTTCTTTGTACACGTTTGGCAGACTTGAGCCAAGATTAGGGTAACTGGCCAAGTTTTGTTGCACACAATGCAGGCAGAGATCATTTAATTTCCACACCATTGTGCTGCTAGCAATGTAAAAACGCAATTTTCAAAATGTTTAAGAGAGAAAAAAAAATGTTTTAAAATAAGATTGGGAGTTCAGCCTATGTGATGTTCCTCCATTTCCATAATTCTGAAACATAAAAGGATGGGTTAGGAAAACGAGTAGTATAGGATCCTCTGAGGGAATTGAACACACAGAAGAAAAAAACTCCACTTTCTCTCTTCCTATAGATACAAATGTGTTTAACTAAGATGTCTCTTCTAGTGTTTCTGTCCACAATCTGCTAAGCTCTATATGTTACAAGTTAGTTTTTCTGTTTGTTTCAATATTGGACGACCAGGGTACACAGGTGGACATCGGGATTCTGGACTTCAGCAAGGCCTTTGATGTAGTTCCCCATACCCGACTCCTTAACAAGCTCAGGTTTTACGGATTAAGTGCAGAAGTGTGCCAGTGGATTGGAAATTTCCTGAAAGGTCGATCACAACAAGTGATAGTAGACGGTGTAGCATCACAAAGTGAAAGTGTAGATTCAGGGGTGCCCCAAGGCACGGTGTTAGGCCCACTTCTTTTTCTGCTCTTTATAAACGACATCGGCATCAATATAAACACAGGAACCAGCATTCGGCTGTTTGCAGACGACTGCTTGATCTACAGGCCCATTCATTCACACCAAGACCAGGTGCTATTGCAAAAAGACCTCAGCTCCTTACAAACCTGGAGTACCACATGGGGTATGAACTTCAACCCCTCAAAATGCAATGTACTAAGGACTCGAGTGGGTCAGCGGGGTGCAATAAACTACTTCTACACTCTCCATGACCAAATCCTTGCAGAGGTAGACACTGTAAAATACCTTGGTGTTTGGATTTCAAATGATCTGTCCTGGACCCCTCATGTGGACTACGTCACCAAGAAAGGAAACCAAAAGCTAGGCTTTCTCAGACGGAACCTAAGGGGAGCCCCAACTCCTTCCAAGAGCCTGGCTTACACGTCATTAGTGCGCTCGGGCCTTGAATATGCGGCCCCCATCTGGGATCCCTATAAAATTAAGGACACAAACAAAATCGAAGCCATTCAGAGGAAAGCGGCCAGGTGGGCTAAGTCGGCATACTCGCCACATACCAGCGTCACCGGCCTACTACAGGATCTCGGGTGGTCAGGCCTTGGAGACAGGAGGATGATTCTACGACTAACACTGCTCTACAAAATCTACTTCCATCAAGTTGGCATTGAGCATACGGAGGTAGGCATCATCCCAAACCCGCGGCCATCGAGGAAAAACAGTTTCCAAATTTTGAGACCTCGATCACGAAAATCACCCTACACAAATTCCCTCATACTGCGCACCATACCGGAGTGGAACAATCTACCCGACAGCACAATTATGGCCGGTTCTGCCTCCGACTTTAAGAACCGGTTCTCCGCAACCCAGCCGTGACGCACTTGCCCCGTTCCTGTGTTGGCCCTGATGGGCATTTAGGAACTACTTTTCAGAAAATTCAGGGACGTATGATCTATGAATGATATTTTACTAGCCACTATAGGCCTAACCCTGAGAAACGTCAAAAACTAAAGGTTCCGCAAATTATTTAAATGAACACCAGTCACTAAAAAGATGAGACAAACAAAACTCAAAACCATCATCTTGTTAGAAAATTAACCATGCTGATGCATTTAGTTAAAATCAATTACTTGAAGAAAAAAAAACAAAAGAAAAACAACTGTCAAGTATCAATTACTCTAACTAGATTTAGATCTAGATCTAGATTATGATTTTAAAGCGGTCAATGGATCACGAACTGTGCAAATCTTAACATTTGTAAAAACTGTAAATTACAGTTAAATCATTTTAAAAATTCCATCTACTCTAGTTGAATCTGGGTATAGTCCATATTTGTGTTTTATTACTAGATTTTAAATTTTTTCTATCTAGATCTGGAATTTAGACATCTAGGGGTTAGGCTGATTGTAGAATAGATCTAGATCTAGATCAAAGCTTGTCAAATAGAGATCTTAAATCTTTATTTAGCCTGGATTCGAGTCCATATTTATCTTTAATTACTAGAACTATAGAACCTACATTGATACATTAGGCAACAAGGATAGTAAAGTAGAATTCTTCGTAGTTCATACAAACAAGCGACAAGGAAGAACCGTAGGTAAGATGTAAGTCTAAAACACAACACTCAGAGTAGCAGCCCATGATGAATTTTTCAGATCTAAAATTAGATTTCTATTATTAGTTGCACCTCGGCGTCCAATCACAGACAGAGCTTACGGTGGGCACCACAGTCATGTCTGTTATTGGTTTGTTGACGTCCATCGTCAGCGACTAGGCTCCATCGCGGACGGGCCAAGACACTCAAGTCTGTCAAACTTACGTGCTGTCACAGAGACAGAGCAGGTACACAGTCTTATCTCAGCCGGTCACATTCAACCGATACCGATCCAATCATTAATATTGTCAAAATTTAATACCGAGACCGCTGGATTGCGAATGAAAGGATATTCCAAAGAACAACCATGAACTGACGGAGAAATTAATAAATGTAAAAAAAGACATGGCAGTTTGGAAAGACACACCCTAGAACTAGAAGAAAAGCTAGGGCAAAACGAAGACAGGGTAGACCTACAAGAAGGTGGATGGATGACATCAGTGACTGGCTACAAAGGAGGCCCAGCGAGGCAGGAAGGATCGCTAAAGACAGAGAACGCTTCTAGCAGATTGTACGGGAGGCTACGTCAGACACTATGACATGATGATGATGATGATGATGATGATGATGATGATGATGATGATGATGATGATGATGATGATGATGATGATGATGATAGACAATACACTTGCTCACGCCTCTCTGGGCCCGGCGCTGCATGGGACAAGTGTCAGAGGAGCTCTCCACTTTTTCATGTCCGCTGATGTTTGGGTGTTTTGGATGCTCCGTGAATAATTAAGGCCACGTGGTAGAATTGCCTTTGCAGCAGTCCATTCGATCGTTGGGGGGAAATCGAAAATCAACCAATCGCTCACATAGCTCTAACCCGTGACTTGTGTTGTCTAGGGGAAGTGGGGAGGGTGTAGCAATCTCTTTCTTATTACGTCTTATCATGTAGTATAATTATTTTTTGGTTTTTCCTTTTTTAACGAGTGTCTATGGACAGACTCAAACCCGCCTTTTCTATCGATCCTAGGCCCGCTCCGCCAGTCGTGCACCACCCGGCCCATAGCACAAACGTAGAAGACTGTGTCGACAAACCTTCAGAGACTCATCCGAGTTCGACTAGATCAGGCAGAACCATAAGGACACCAAATAGATTTAGAACCATTCTCAGTGCTAGATCATTTTGAACATTAAAAAAAAAAAATGGGAATTTGGTATTTTTTTTGTTTTTAAAAATGTTTTATAGGGACTTTGGGATCAAGAGTCACAATAACACCCTCCCAAAGGTCAAGATGTAAGGCATTTTTAGTCTTTCATGTTATCTTGTTAAACAGATAGTATTGTTCTACAAACAAATGATGTTCTGATTACTTGCAACTATTACTATTATTTTTCGGGTTTTATTGTTTTACCGTCCCGCATAATGATTTTTAAATCTCTTTCTTATTACGTCTTATCATGTTGTATATTTTTTGTGTTTTTCCGTTTCGTACTTGAGTTTCTTTTGTTACTTTTGTAAATTGAAAGCGGAAGGAGAATCTAAGAAGAACCGTTAAAGGACATGATTTTGGCAAGCAATAAAAATAAAAGCTCTTACAAATTATACAAATTAATAAAACTTCGTTTCTTCTTTATTGTAAGACGCTTTAAGGGGTTGGAAGTGGGGTGGGATGGGAGGAGTTAAGTACCAGTAGAAGACAAGGACACTTTCTTTCAAACAGCCTATTACTTTTTCTGTCAACTGGGACTATCTGAGGGACTAGCTGAGAAATCTCGAATTTGTGGTCCAGTCCACTTGTAGGTTCACCTTTCAGAACATGCTCCTGCTGCTGCTGCTGCTGCTGCTGATGATGATGATGATGATGATGATGATGATGATGATGATGATGATGGTGGTGGTGGTGATGATGATCAATGATGATGATGATCATGATCATCATCATTATCTACATCACCTTCATCCCCACCAAAGCACTGTTGGTGTACTCAGCATTTCAACCATTGTACTAAATTCATATTTACCTTTGGTTTGGTACTACATATTACAGTATTACATAATTACCTATGACTTTGATTTTGACTATTTTGCATTTCTCCTTATTCTCTGTCTCTGTCTGCATGTCTCTCTCTCACTCTCTCTCTCTCTCTCTCTCTCTCTCTCTCTCTCTCTCTTTATATCCTATCTCGGCGTGAAGATAAGATCATGTTTGTGCCATAGTACTTTTCATTCTTCTTTTCCTATCTATAACTAATTGTTTTTTCTTCTTATTATTTTTAGTCGAACTTGTTCTGCCGGCTGTTTTTTTTATGGCGTAACTCAATAAAACTTTGGTGTAACTCAATAAAAGTTTGGCGTAACTCATAAAAGTTTGAAACTTTTAACGCTGTGCCCGTGTTTTCCTTGCACTTTTCTCACATTAGACTGGGTTACTCCGAATCAGCATACATTCAAACGGACTATGTATGGCAGTTTTACATTTTTAAAAATCCTTTTCGATATTTGTTGTAAAACAAGCTTATAAACTCACACGTACGCACAAAAAGAACAACAACAACAACAACAACAACAACAACAACAACAACAACAACAACAACAACAACAACAACAACAACAACAACAACAACAACAACAACAACAACAACAACAACAACAACAACAACAACAACAACAACAACAACAACAACAAAAAAACCAAGCCCAAAATCATTATAATTCTATAGCAGTTGATTCTATGAAGTCCCCGAGAATATCAATTAGCAGTGATGCGTACCGCTACAATAGTATTGTGGGTTAAGTTAGGGGCTGAGGTTTATTAATACACTTTAAATAAACAAACCAAAGACGATTAAAAGATAGATATACTTTTACTAACAAGCTTACGAGTCGGTAGACTGAACAAGACTGAGATGACAAGGTCATAGGTGTGGCTTGAAGATATCATGAAGATACACAATGTTAGACATGCGCTCCTACTAACAGTCACATACATAATGTTAGACATGTACTCTGTATTCACAACCACATACATAATGTTAGACATGTACTCTGTACTAACAGTCACATACATAATGTTAGACATGTATTATGTACTAACAGCCACATACATAATGTTAGACATGTACTCTGTACTAACAGTCACATACATAATGTTAGACATGTATTATGTACTAACAACCACATACATAATGTTAGACATGTACTATATACTAACAGCCACATACATAATGTTAAACATGTACTCTATACTAACAGCCACATACATAATGTTAGACATGTACTCTGTATTCACAGCCACATACATAATGTTAGACATGTACTCTGTACTAACAGCCACATACATAATGTTA